>CAUYRH010018847.1:0-33982 GCA_963574655.1 Perodicticus potto
ACTGGGACCTGATCAAACTAAAAAGCTTCTGTACAGCTAAGAACATAGTAAGTATAGCAAGCAGACAGCCCTCAGAATGGGAGAAAATATTTGCAAGTTATGCCTCCAACAAAGGTTTAATAACCAGAATACACAGAGAACTCCAACATATTAGCAAGAGAAGAATAAGTGATCCCATCTCAGGGTGGGCAAAGGTCTTGAAGAGAAACTTCTCCAAAGAAGTCAGGCACACAGCCTACAGACACATGAAAAAATGCTCACCATGTTTAATCATGAGGGAAATGCAAATCAAAACTCCTTTGAGATATCACCTAACCCCAGTAAGATTAGCCCACATGAAAAATTCCCAAAACCAGAGATGTTGGCATGGATGTGGAGAAAAGGGAACACTCCTACACTGCTAGTGGGAATGCACACTAATACGTTCCTTTTGGAAGGATGTTTGGAGAGTACTTAGAGATCTAAAAATAGACCTTCCATTCAACCCTATAATTCCTTTACCCAGAAGACCAAAAATCACACTACAACAAAGACATCTGTACCAGAATGTTTATTGCAGCCCAATTCATAATTTCAAAGTCATGGAAGAAGCCCATGTGCCCATCAACCCACGAATGGATTAATAAATTGTGGTACATGTACACCATGGAATATTATGCAGCCTTAAAGAAAGAAGGAGACTTTACCTCTTTCCTGTTTACATGGATGGATCTGGAACATATTCTTAGCAAAGTATCTCAAGAATGGAATTAAAAGTATCCAGTGTACTCAGCCCCACTATGAAGCTAATTTAAAGGTCTCATATGAACGATATAAACCAACTGTATCACAAGAATATGTGAAGGAATTGGAGGGGGGAGGTTGGGGTGGAGGGAGAGTAATGGGTGGGGCCACACCTATGGTGCATCTTAGAAGGGTAGAGGCAAAGCTTACTAAGTGCAGAATACAGATGTCTTCATACAATAACTAAGAAAATGCCATAAAGGGTATGTTAAATAGTTTGATGAAAACATTTCAGATTGTATATGAAACCAGCACATTGTACCCCTTGATTGCACTAATGTATGCAGCTATGATTTAATAAAAAAAAAAAAAAGGAGGACTATTTATCAGAATGATTTACCAGGAATTAAAAATAAATATTAAAAATTACCTGATTCTGATATAACAGAATCTTGACATGAAAATAAAATCTATAAAAAAAAATTGGAAATTGATTCTCTCACAATTCTGGAAGCTAGAAATCCCAGTCAAAAGAGTTAGGAGGGCTATGGCCCCTCTGACATTCTGGGTAGAATCCATCCTTGGCACTTCCTAGCTCCTGCTGGAGCAGTAAACACTGGTGTTCCTTGGCCTGCAGCCCTGTCGTGCCAGTCTCTGCCACTGTTGTCACATGCTGTTCTTCTCCCTGTTTCTCTCTCGCCTCTTCTTATAAGGCACTAGTCACATCAGATTAGCAGCTATCTTATTCCAGTATGAACTTACGTTAACTAATGACATCTGAAATAGCCCTATTCTCAAAATGTTCACATTCTGAGGCTTTAAGGGTTAGGATTCAAAACATCATTTTGAGGCACAGGATTCAACCATTACAACAGTTAAAGAAATCTAACACAAAATATTGCAGGCCACGCCCATGAAGAATACAGGTATACCTGATCGGTTTCACAGATATCGCATTATTTACAAATTGAAGATTTGTGGCAGCCCTGAGTTGAGCAAGTCGATCAGCACCAAAATTTTTCCAGTAGGATTTTTTCATTTCACATGTCTGTGTCACATTTTGGTAATTCATGCAATATTTCAAACATTTTCATTATTATTTTATCTGCTATAGTGATCTGTCATCAGTGATCTTTGAAGTTACTATGGTAATTGTTTTAGAGTGCCATGAACTATGGCCATATAAGATGGTGAACTTAATAAATGTGTTTTCTAACTGCTCCACCAATTGGCCATTCCCTGGATTCATTCTGTGTCTCTCGCTCTTTTTCTCCTTGGGCTTCCCTATTTCCTGAGACACAACAATATTGAAATCAGACCAATGAATAACCCTACAATGACCTCTAAGTGTTCAAATGTAAGGGTCGCACATCTCTCATTTTAAAGCAAAAGCTAGAAAAGATTAAGCTTAATGAAGAAGCCATGTTGAAAGCTTGAGAAAACTCTTGGGCTGAACAGTTAACCAGATTATGAAAGCAAAAGAAAATTTCCTGGAAATTAAAGGAAATTAAAAGAGCTACCCTATTGAAGACACACATGTTAAGAAAGTAAAACACATTCATTGCTGATATGGAGAAAGTTATAATGGTCTGGATAGAACCAACCAGCCACAACATTCCCTTAAGCCAAAACCTAATCCAGAGCAAGATCCTAGCTCTTTTCATAGGATTTTATGAAGGCTGACAAAGGTAAGGAAGATACAGAAAAAAGTTCAAAACTAGCAGAATTGGCTCATGAGGTTGAAGGAAAGAAGCCATCTCCATAACATAAAATTGCGAAGTGAAACAGCAAGTGCTGATGGAAAAGCTGCAACAAGTTACCCAGAAGATCTAGCTAAGATAATTAATTGGGGTAACTATCCTCAACAATAAACTCCCCATGGAGATGAAACAGCCTTTATTGGAAGAAGATGTCATCTAAGACTTTAATAGTTGGAGAAGAGACGTCAATGTCTGGTTTCAAAGCTTCAAAAAAATGTAGCTGATGACTTTAAGTTGAAGTCAATGCTTATTGGCCATTCTGAAAATCTGAGGGCCTTTAAGAATTACACTTCATTTATTCTGCCTGTGCTTAAAATAAAATAATAAAACCTAGATGACAACACATCTATTTACAGTACGGTTTCTTTTAAGCCCACTGTGGAAAGTTACCACTCAGAAAAAGAGATTTCTTTCAAAAATATTACTGCCCATTGACAATGCACCTGGTCACCCAAGAGCTCTGATGGAGATATATAAGATTAATGTTGTTTTTATACCTATTAACACAACATTTGTTCTGTAGCTCACAGATTGTGGAATAATTTTGACTCTCAAGTCTTAATATTTAGGAAATATATTTCATAAGGCTACAGGTGATTCTTCCAATGGATCTGGCAAAGTATATTGAAAACATCCTGGAAATGGTTCACCACTCTAGATCCCAATGAGAACATCCACAATTTGTGGGGGGGGGTCAAAGTACCAACATTAATAGAAGTTTGGGAAAAGTTAACTTCAACATTTCTGGATGACTTTGAGGAGTTCAAGACTTCACTGGAGGAAGTAATTGCAGATCTGGTAAAAATAGCAGGAAAACTAGAATTAGAAGTGAAGCTTGAAGATGTGACCAAATTACTACAATCTCATGATAAAATATGAACAGATGATGAGTTGTTTCTTATGGATGAGTGAAGAAATTAATTTGAGAGGCAATCTATTCCTAGAGAAGATGCTTTGAACATTGCTGAAATAACAAAGGATATAGTTTATTAGATAAACTTAGTTGATAAACTAGCAACGGGTTTGAAAAGATTAGCTCCAATATCAGAAAAATTTCTATGTTGAGTAAAATGCTATCAAACAGCACTCCATACCACAGAGAAATATTTCCTGAAAGGAAGAGTCCATTGATGCAGCAAACTACATTGCTGTCATATTTTAAGAAATTTCCACAGTTACCCCAACCTTCAGCAACCTTCATCCATTCAATCAGTAGCCATAAACATTGAAGAAAGATATTCACCAGGAAAAAAGATTACAATTCACTGAAGGCTCAGATTGTAGAGGAAACTGAGCCCCAGTCTTTAGCATAGGACTTGCTTTCTGCTTCAGAGACCTGGAGAATCATGAGAAGGGCATGTGACTTGTGTGCCTGCAGAAGGTCATAAAACTGCCCTCCCAGAGTGGAGGTGTGGCATATAGGTGAGGTGTGGCAATATCAGGCCTAATGGTGATGGTAAAGATTCTTTAGATTCCAAAAGTCTCTTGATGCTAGAGGCAGAAATTTTGCTTAAGATCTGAGATTTTAGGAAACAAATTGGAGACATTCTGTCTGACACTTTCCATATTCCCCCTTTTTCAATACTTTTTTCTGCTTGTGATAATAAATACAAACCCAGAGGTTTACTTGGGAGGACTCCTCCCAGAGTTCCTCAGTCCCCACACACAGGCTTAGTGTCAAATCTCTTTTTTCCTCGCACCAAGACCCCCTCTTCTGGTGACCCCAAACACCTTGATAAGATTATTGCTAGAATTTTTTAGCAATAATTTCCCCTCTCCTCCCCTAGCCAGAGTCTTACTTTGTCACCCTCGATAGAGTACCATGGTGTCACAGCTCATAATAACCTCCAACTCTTGGGCTTAAGCAATTCTCTTGCTTCAGCCTCCCAAGTAGCTGGTACTACAGACACTTGCCACAAGGCCTGGCTATTTTTAGAGATGCAGTCTCACTCTTACTCAGAATGGTCTCTAACTTGTAAGCTCAGGCAATCTACCTGCCTTGGCCTCCCAGAGTGCTAGGATTACAGGGTGAGCCTATAAATTAATTCTTTTTAAATTAAGGTACATTGGGGCAGTGCCTGTGGCTCAAGGAGTAGGGCGCCGGCCCCATATACCGGGGGTGGTGGGTTCAAACCCAGCCCTAGCCAAAAACTGCAAAAAATAAAAATAAAAAATAAATAAATGAATAAATTAAGGCACATTCATTGGGCTTTTTGGACATAATACTATTGCATACTTAATGGACATAACTTTTATATGCACTAAAAATTTATGCAATTCACTTTACTAGAGTAGTCTGGAACAGAACCGTCAATATTTCCAATGTATGCCAGTATTGGACAATGGGCAAGACCAAATCAATGAACATTTGTGTTGAAACTCTTTCTATGCAATAATATGCATACCTACCTCTTCCTGAGCATCTTTTCTATCCCAGGTACTATAAAATGTCCCTTGTACAATATTGCTAATCCTTACAATACTCTGTAAGAAACACGTATCATCTCAGTTTTACAGATGAAAACAATGAGGTACAATGACTTACCCAATATCATACAGCGAGCAAAAGAAACAGTAAGCAAGATGCAAATCCAGGCTCATCTGATAGGTAAAGCAGTGGGTAAACTTAAAGGTCCATTTAATTGAATGTAACGTGGTATCATTTAGAAGAATTATAGATGTTCAGAGATATAGTGCAGGAGCTGAAGGAATTGATGATGTTTTATTCTAAGCCTCTTTACAGATTAGAATTCCATTAAGAATAGCCAATTATTGAGCAGTTTTTGCTAGGCTTGCAACAGACGCTTAAGATAGATTAATACAGATATACATATAATCTCTGCCTCCAAGGTGCTCATAGCCTGTTACAGGAGAAAGACAAGTAAATGGACAATTAAAATTTGGTGTAATTAGATAATAATGGGTAAATTTTATGGGGCATTTATTCCCTTTCTGGGTCTATTCTAAGGGTTTAATATGCATTCATACATTGATCCTCACATTAGCCCTAACAGGAGGTACTATTTTCAATCTCTATTTTACAGATGAAGAAATTGGTACAAAGCAAGTTTAGTTTGCCGAGAGCAACATTGCCAGAAAGTGGCAGAACCAAGATTTAAGTCCACCCCCATAGCTGTTAAAGTGTATTGTTTTCCCAATAGAATATGGAAGGAAAGAAGTAAGCACAGATGTCACGGAAGCACAAAGGGAAGATATGTGCTGGCGGCAGTGGATTAGGCAGGAGTCCTGGTAAGTCGAACAATACCTGAGCAAAACCTAGAAAAGAGTGAGCTCATAGCAGATTCAACAGCTTGAGGGAAAATGTGCATAATATTCTTATCTATCTCTCGAGGTTGTTACGTATGTATTAAGTAGGATAATTAGGGAAAGCCATTAGCTCAGAGTCTGACAATTAGTAAGCCCTCAGTACAGTCTAGCTTCCTTCACCATCGCCAACACTATCCTTATGCTGGCCATGGGACCTCTGCAGGGAGAAGGGATTCAGGTGGGATGGAAGGAAGTGGATTTGATCAGAATTTATGAAAGACCTGAGTGGTTGACAAAGACACTTAGGAAGATTTTTTTTTAATGCAGAATTTGAAGATCCATCGCAAATGAATAAATGACAACCTCTGGGAATGCAATACAAAAATGTGCAGTTTGAAAAGTAGCCTAGCTATGAGATCCGGGCACTTTTGAAGTGTATGACCTTTAAACCTGACATTCTACAGTTTTAACCTGACATTTGATCGGGTATCTAGAAGTTCTTGTATCTAGAAGGGAAAGACTGATACAAGTGGAAAAGAGAAAAGGAAGTAAACCAGTGTGCCTCAAAGGCAGGGCAAACAATATTTTGCCAAAGTCACTGTGGCATGGGATTATTTTGATGCTACTTAAAACAGAGATCATCGAATGTTGTTTTTTAATTACACAAGAAATAATGTTGTAATATTCACCTCAATGCTATTTTTCAACATTGACTCTCTCACCATCCTTGACTCTCATGCCAAAACTGAACCTCATGTGGTTTCTCAGTCTTCTTCACAGGGAGGGTAGAGTATGTTGGGGTATGTCTGTCTGGAAGAAAAATAATTACAGTAGGGATATTCTCAGCCTTACCTTCCTCTGTCCTCTTATGCAAATTCCATCTTTGATAGCTTAGTTCCTAGAGTTTTGTGATGTAGGATCTAGGTAATGGCTAGAGACAGGCAGTATTTAAAAATAAACATATAATAAACAAAGGTCATGACTTATTCATGGAAGAGATGCAGGTCCCCTTCACCTAGGGCTGGACCTAGATTCCATTTCCTGGGACTAAGCAGGCTCGTAAATGAGTTTAATCAACATTCTATCTGAGCCACCACTCCCCAGGAGCAGCAGAATGCCCCAAACAAGACCACATTCTATACAAGGGCAGCTTAAAAATTAACTTCCTCCCACAGGCCTCTGGTGCCAATGGCTGTGATACATTTCAGACATACATTCCATTTCCCAAAGTCGTACACAGCAAGCCAAAATCGGAGACTCACTCAGGACCTCCTCCCCTGTGCTGGAGCCTTTGCTTTTATTCTCCTCTTATCTATAATAGCTATAAGGAAATCCGTGCTTTCGCTTACTTGTGGTGGTCTGTGAATTCATTCTTCAATTTTCCAAGACCAAGGACTCAGCAAAGCAATTCCAGTAACAGAAAAAAACAAGTGATAGAAGGAAAATGGGTGATGTATTAAAAACAAGGACTTGTTTAAGCTATAGACGAAAAAATTTGGAGAAATTGTTGATAGTGAGGAGACAGAAAATTATAAGGTCAATGACTGGTCTGAGAGATATTGTGTTTAGGAGACCTAAGGAAAGATTATTTTAATAAAAGTTGATAGGATTTTCCAATTGCATCTGTCTTGACATTATTTAAGAGATGTAATAAAAATTTGAATTGTCTAAATTACTTTTGATCAATGGATTATATTTTTCTTCTAAAGCAAAACTGAAGAACTGAAAAAGCACTGTAGTATGTGAAGTAACAGCTTTTATTTCAGTTACATCATTTTGACATAGCCATTTTGATAAGACTGGGTCTAAATGAGTTGCCTAAAAGTTCCGTGAGCCCAGGTACACAGAACAGGTTCTTCATTCACATCTCAAACTAGATCTTCAAAATATAACAGCAGAGTTTCAACTAGCATATTTCCATAAGGAAAAGAGTAATTTCCACTTAATTATATCAGCTGATTTGCCTAAAGACACAGGTGGCAACAGTATTCCTCTTCAATTTCAAATTTAATGGAAACCTGGGTTTGGCACCATTTCTTTGCCTATTAAGTATAAACTCCCCAATTTAAATGCATTTGCTAAAAACATCTAGCCTCAAATTAACTATATTTTAAGTAAATATAAATATGTAAAAGTGATTTCTCTGATATGTAAATAGGCGACATGGATATTTCATAGCTGGCAATGATGTTTCTATGAGAGTAAGACAGAGCTGGGTTCAACTCCTGGCACTAAATTATTAACTACAAGACTTTGAGCAAGTTCCTTATTTAATCTAAGCCTGAACTCCTATAAAACAGAATAACAATATTTACCTAATGAGATTGTTAGGATGAACAACAATTTAATATTTATTAAGTAATTAGTGCATAGAAAGCACACACACACAAACTTAGAAAACATACTTTGCATAAACACAGATAAAGAAAGCCCCAAAACTTTAACACCCCATTAGAAGAAAATTATAAATGCTAAAAATGTGATTGATTTGTCAAAAATACATTAATCACCCATAAACATTTGTGAAACATAACTTTCCTTTTAATTGCTTAAAAAATATTAAAAAGTCACTCATTTCTCATGAAGAAATTTTTTAAAAGATCAAAAGTTCAACCGCTAATGATGTTTCAATTGTCCATCTCATGGCCAACCTCCAACCCCTCCCACACATAGTAATCATGTTTACCTATGCTAATGCGGGACAGCCTGCTAATAAGACTGCCTAATCCCAGTGAATCATGAAGAAAATAGGTAACTCAGGTTCTGTGTAAATGAAAGTTCTGCCTGAGTTCTAGCTTCCCTAACTCTAGGAAAAGCAAATCGGAACACATTTACCAGTGACATCTACACGACTTCAGACTGATCATTTCTCATTGACTATGTCAGCTATTACTTCATTCATTTTACTTAAAAAAATGCAACTTTTTCCTATACGAAGAAATGATAATGTTTGAAAAGATGGATATACTAATTATCCTGATCTGATCACTACACATTATATCAAAACATTGTATCAAAACATCATTATGTACCACATGAATATGTGTAATTATTATATGCCAATTTAAAGAAACAAATTAAATTTTAAAAATGCAACTAAAGCATATGTGCATACCTTCTAACCTTCTCAATTCCACCTGATGGAATAATAGTAACCATTACCAGATGTGGTACTGTAAAATTTAATGTACATAATTAATAACTAATGAGAAAATGGCCCATTGCTTCTCTTATTAATGTGGCTAGTTCCTGTACATGGTTTAGTTGGGGCATTTTTATCCTTGGCATGATAGAGGTACCAGGTAAAGAGATGGATTTTGGTTGTGGTCCAAGAGGAAAAGAGGTTCTAGTCAGCTAATTACAGAAGTTACTCAGGAGCCACCAATTCAGTAATTAAGCACATGCATTTCTTTTCCCTGGACACAAAAGGGAAATTCCTTTGTATTGGATGTGGTGCTATGGACATAATTTCAAAGCAAAGAGAATATGGCCTGAGCCCACCATAAATCCATCTTAGAGATTCTCAAGAGAAATAGCCTTAATAACCCTCAAATTAGAAACTAGAGTCCAAAGGGATTTTATTCCCCTTACTTGTCCCAATGGAAGTGCAATAGGCTTCAAGAACATGTGCTAAATATGCTAAAACTTTCCAGTCTGAGTGGAGACCACTTCCCCCTACTTTGTGCCAAAATCATTTGAATCATTCCTATGTCACTCATTTGCCTTCACCAACCTAGTTTAGCAAGTAAACTGGGTAATTCTTAGTACTGAGTTCAGGTCACCTACACCAAGTGATAATTTATATTAAATGTCAAGTTCAAGAACGTGTCTAAATCTTGACAAATATACCTTGAGGGGGTGAACACTACCTATTAGTACAGAATGTACAAACTAGACCCCCATGAGAATGTAGCCCAAAGAGAATAAAAAGTTATTCTATAAAGCTTTTAAAATTTTGGTTTAGCTGCCATCTTGACACTATTTTAAAGTGACTATTTCACTTAAATTCTGGATTTCCAGTTTCCTTTTGCAAAATCAGACCCACATTCTCACAAGATGACAATCTAATAGAACTGAAGAGCAGCTGCCCACTTTACAGGGCACTTCCTCTTCAGTTCGGCACAGTCTTTATCAGGCCACTCTACTCTCTGATCTGTGGCCCCCCTGTAGACAACTGGGTTTATGACTGCTATAGTAACAATCGGGCAGTCCCCTGAGCCAAAACAGAAAGAAAAGCAGTGGCCCCCTTGCAGAATTCTCATTTACTACAACATATATGTCTTGATGTGTTACTTATTATCTTTGTCTTTCTTACAGAACAGTGTCTTTCACAGAATACGTGACATAGATTTTAATTGAATAAATAGGTAATGTTTAAATATAGCTGCTCATGTTCTGACTAAAACTTCTGCCCTCCCTTGTTTCAAGAACAATACTTCTTGTAATGAAGTTCAATGTCACGTTAGCTCTCTTAGCAATTATAAACATTCATTTGAAGGGCCCCTTCCTTTCTGTCACCCTAAAAATAAAACATTGAAGAGTACCCCTTATAATCCATGGGCACAAATTCAGGAACAATCTTCAAGCATCAGAAGGTGTTGTTTTTAATTATGTGATTTCGGCAGATCACTCCAGGCTGGTTTAGGGGGTGATCCCAATGACCCAGTGGTGAGCCATCTCTCTGAATCTACAGCCTTGAGCCACGAGAGTGTGCAGCTCAGCTGATTCAGTCATCGGGAACAGAGACCTGATGTGAAGACCAGCACAGCCATCATACAACAAGGAGGTCAAGGATGCTGGTTATACATTTGGGATGAAGTCAGTCACAGTCTTCCACTGCTTGGTGTGGAAGACATGGAGGGAAGTAGGAAAAGGTGAGATAGGGAATTAATACAGAAAGAGTCAAGCTAGCTATTAATGTGTGATATTTCCTCTCCTGACCAGTACTTTTAAAGCAAGCACTTTAGAATTTCCCAGAGGAATAGACCAACTAATCCATTATGTTAGCCGAAAATTAGAAATTACAAAGAAGTTTATCTCCTTTTGGCTAATGTAGGGTTGCACATAGCTGGCTTGTAGCTGCTTATAAACTCCAGGCCCCACTGTTAGCTTTGACATTTCAACTGTTTTCTCAGGATTATGGGCACAGAAGGATTTCTGCCTGCTTAACATGGCAAGGTATACATCTGTCCTGTCTCTGCCACCTTCTGCTGCCATTATATTTGCATATGGCAGGAAAATCACATAGATAAAAGGATTGAAATGCAATAATTTATGTAATAGAGAGGTTTCAAAGGATATGATCTGAGTTGGCACCACATATACATATATTAACATTCATGGTGGTAGACTTGTGTTATAAAATGCAGATAAAGAATAAACTAAATATTTGCTGCATATTTTATTCCCAAGGCATTATAAATCAATCACAGCTATTTCTACTTGCAAAATTTGACTATACCAAGTTTTAGAAGCTTTTAGGAAATACCCAAGAAATAAAACGATCCTTCTTGCACTGAAGAAGTTTACAACTTGTTAGTAACTTGGAACATACCAAATCGAAATATTTAAGTAGCATTTCCAGGGTAATACATGAAGAACAAATGATGAACAATTAGCACAGGCACAAGTATATGTACGTGAAACTTCTTAATTTTTAGCCAGTGTAGTGTGTTTTCTTATTCAAAAATAGAAAATTAAAAAAGATCGCACTCCCTCTCTGAGCCAGGCACTGCACACATATTATCTCATTTAACATGTTCAACTCCCAGAAAATAGGTATTCTTGCTTCTATAGATGATTTCAAGAGGTAATCAATTTGTCCAGAGTCACCACAATAGCAAGAACTAGATGGTGAGTCTGAACGGCTTTCTTAAATTCCACTTTAAACCTCTTTGTACTTCATCACTGATGCATCCCAATTCAAAGCTTTTCATTCTGAGTGCAGGGAATAAAATTCCTTAAAGGTAGAGAGGCTGTCCAATAGAGGACCAAAACCCATAATGATCAATTTGTTTTTGTTTAGCCAGCACCTTCCTGATTTTAGCACCAAAATACCACATCCTAGGAAATTACTTAGTCCTAATTTTAAAAAGAATAGTTTGTATCCTGGACAACCCCTCAGTCCCAGGCAAAGTGAGATGTTTAGTCACCCTAATTGTATTTTTTTCACATATTTATAAGCAGAGTCTATCCTGACACTTGTTTTCTTAACATCATACCCCACGTCCCCACCACAGCCTACGTATGGGCCTAAATAAAACTCAGAGCCAAAAGCAGTTCTTAGAAAACGGTAGAAATTCAACAAACATTTGATGAATTAATGTCCGTGTTTGTCTTGTCTCCCAGTTCATCAGCTGCAGCACTTTACATGTAGGTGATGCCTGTCAATATTTATTGAGTCAAATATAGGTTAAATCAGTCCATAATAAATAGCAAGGGCCACCTTAAAGAGTTAAGGAAGACTTGAGGGAGAGGGATTATTTGTCTTTATGTCTTGGTGATGGTGGTGAACTTGTGGACTGATGGCTTTCTTTTAAATATCACATCTCTTTCTTATAGACTAGAAGCTGGTGGAATCACATGTCCTCTCCTCGGCAGCAGCCTCCCCAAATCAATGTTTAGCTGCCAATACCATCTGGGCCTCTGAAGGAACAAAGTCCAGGGTGATTTCCCCAATTACTGTACTAGACAAAATATATTTCGTCTTGGGCAATGTGCTAATAATTTAACATGCATTATCTTATTTAATCCTTGCAACAACATGATGCAGTTACTACTGTCCTTTCTTATGGGCAAGTTAACTAAAGTGTCTTAAGGTAAAGAGATTGAACTTAGACTTCACCATCTTAGACAACATGACATAGTATATCCCGAGTTATCATACAATTGATGGACATATCATCCCTGCTATGGTGCTACCTGATTTCTGATGTGGTGTTTTGATGATAACTTAGTTATTTTCTAATAGCTGAGAGTCTTTAGAGAGCCAAATTATAGCGAGTCTCTGTATAATTTAAAGTAGCTTAAGTTTGCCCACTCTTTCTTTTGATTTTTGGAGCTTTGTGTTGGGGGCCTGTAAATCTGAAGTTGTACCAAACACCATAGGCATTTTTCCTATGACTGCACTCTAATCTTAAAAATGCTTCCATTGAAAGGCCCAAAATCCACCCTTCTAAAAAGAAATCACATACATCTTTGTCAAATGTTCCCCCCTTTCTGCCTTACCCTCCTTTTCTTTTCCTTCTGTATAGCTGGATGTTCTTGTGTTGATAAACCTGATTGAGGAAATCAACCAAGTTGTAAATGTAGAAGAAATCATATTCCTTGGTTATATTATTCTTAACTACTGATAATTACAGAAAATATATTGGCATTAGCCAAGATCTGTAGGAAAATGAAATACTGTTTAAACACCTCTATTTTAATGTAACCTTGGAAATGCATAGAATCGTGGAATTCTAGCACTAGAGAGCTTTAGAAATAATCCAGTTTGGTGATTTTCTAACTTTGATCTGCAGACCTGTTCAATGAGTAACCAGCTAACAAGGCATCATCATCCCTAAGGAATAGTGACAATAGGAGGCTGAGTAGGGGTTCCTGGTCTGGCCATGTTCAATGAGTACAGATGGCAGGTACTATGAGCTGGCCCCTTTTGGAACCCAGTTGAACCCCTTTCTGGCTGGCTTCCTATTTGCATCAGGCCTAGATTTCATCAAACACAGAGGCACAAAAGAGCTACATAAAAAGACAGCCAAATGCTACAGGCTCAGATCTTTTGGCAAGGACAATGCTAGTATCACTTGTGAGACATGTCCAAAGTTTCTGACTACCAGATCTTGCTGTGATAGATAATCAGCAGTGGGAGGCTGGGATAATGTTGATTCCATCAAAACAGGCACATGAGTGGCCAGGGGAACATTCTCCAGCTATTTTCCTGGTCTGGGCAACATCTATGTTTAGCTGCTCTCCCAGGCCTTCCAGAGACCTTGTAGTCTAACTGGTACCTTTTAGTAAATCTCTTCCTGCTTACTTAGCTAGAGTAGATTTGGTTGTTGCAACTGAAAACCTGAATAAATTCATTTTTATGTCTTGATATGATGTTTCATTATGATTTAATTTACCCAAAGGGTTCTTGGAGGGAAAAAGCATGAATACATGTACCACAGATTCTTAGCTGCCTCATTTTATACATAAATAACTTGAAGGGGGTCAGAGAAGTAAAGCTATCAGTGGTAAAATTGCATCTGGAATCCAGTTCTCACTATAAAGCTTACCAGGCAATATTCCAAGAAGTGATCTCGGCAGACCACAGCCCATATAACTGCTCAATTCTTAAGAATCAGCTAGGTGGCCTATGGCTAGCCCTTCAGGTGTACCAGTCAGAAAGCTCCAGTGTCACAAATTGAACTTTCATTGCCCTGTATCTTTCAAAAATTTTCAAATCCTCTGATGCTGACTTTCAAATGTTATTATTTTTGTGAGTGACACTTTTATTCTAATAAAATGTGAGCCTTGTTCCTCACATTCCTCCTTTCAGAAAGAATTAAGGTATCTGGAGACAGCTCCTTGAACACTACTTCAATCTGTTTTTTTTTTTCTTTAATTTTTAAGTTTTTTCCCCAACAGGTGTAGTATCTGTATCAACAGAGTCAAACCAGTACAGGCCTTCTAGATCATAGTATTATAACATAGATACAATCAGAGACTATGGATTGTGGCATAGCTTTGGCATTATATCAACCTGGTTGATTCTAAATAAGTGACCTAACCTCATTAAGGTTTTAGTGATCTCATCTGAAAAATTAAGAGTGATAATAAAACCTAACTATTTCATGGAATTGTTGGAAGAATTACATGGAATTCATGCAAAAATTGTGCCATATTTTATAAGGGCTATCCACTGTCGATATTAAAACAAAACCTTATCTACAACAGGGGAAAGTCTACAAAAAATTGCTCCCTATTTTTCAACTCCAGATTCTTTTCAGATTTCAGGTGGAACAGTCCTAGAGGGCGTTTAAATCACTTGTCTCAAGTTCCATTGGTACTCTGTTTTCTGCCCAGGAACTGAGACGATAGCAAGCAAGAGCAGCTGGCCAATGTAGTCTACACTGGATGCCACCAATACCATGTAGGCCACCACAGTCTAACCTCTTAGACAGACTTCCACTATCCTGGCATCAGGAAAAAATGGTCTACACTGCCCACCATTTGCAAAGTGGTTCTCTGAACAGTTGGATTGGACCTGGAAACTGAAGTAGGAGGGCATACTGATGTCTTTACTCTGACTTTTTAGGGAGAGACAGACAATGGCACACTCATATATCTTCTGGCTTTCGTCCAGGACTCTTTAGAGATTTATACATATTAATGTGTGACTAACATATTCAAATAGACAATTATGAACTGACTTATACATCAGAGGTTGCATACTCAAACCATACGAGTGCGTAACATAAGTGTGTGAATTAAACCTGGAAACCTGGTATAAGGTGATAAACAAGATGGTAACTGAGATCATCTAAGAGTTCCTACCTGCCCAGTGGCAACCACCTTCAAGGGTTTTTAATATGGAAGACAACTGGTAGCCTGGGAAAAGTATATCAACAGATGAATATATATAATGGTATGTTCATACAATAAAGTTCTACTCAGCAATAAAAATAAACCATTATTACAAGCAAGAACCTGGCTAGATCTCAAAATAATTGTGCCAAGTGAAACAAATTCTAGAAAATACTCATTCCTAAATTTAGGGATAGATAGCAAGTTGCAGGGAATGGAGGCTGGGGAGGAATAGATTACAAAAGGCACAAAGAAACCTTTAAAGGTTATGGATGCGTTCATTACCCATTACCTTGATTATGATAATGACTTCAGAAGTGTATACAGGGGTCAAAATGATACACTTCAAATATGTGCAGTTTATCATATGGCCGTTGTATTAGTCTCTCAAGGCTGCCACAATAAAGTGCCAGAATAGAAGTAGCTTAAGCAACAGAAATTTATTTTCTCACCATTCTGGAAGCTAGAACTCTGAGATCAAGGCATTGGCAGAGTTGGTTCCTTCTGAGGCTGTGAAGAAGAGTCTGTTCCATGCTTCCCTCCTAGCCGCGGATAGTTTGCTGATGATCTTTGCTGTTCTTTGGTTTGTAAGTCACCACCCTGATATCTGCCTTCATTTTCACATGACATCCTCCCTGTGTGTCTGTGTTCAAATTTCCCCTTTGATAAAGATACAAGTCACATTGGATTAGATGCACCCTAATCCAGTGTTACTTCACCTTAACTAATTACACCTGCAATGACCCCATTTCTAAAAATAAAAATTACATTCTGAGGTACTGCAGGTAAGAGCTTCAACATATAAATCTGTATGGGACATATCTCAACTCACAACAGCAATTTTGCCTAAATGAACTTTTTCGGACAAAAATGCTCAAACTACCAAACTAGTTAGATTTAAATTCAATCATCAATTTCATGTAATTGATGACAAAATTTTTCCCTTTTTTCCGAAAATTAAGTCATCAGTGTATCATGCCCAATCTCTCTCTTTCTCACATATTTAGATTATTAGTTCTCTCATCTCTTTTTTTAACCCCTCTGTGGAAATTTCTGTGGAATTTTCTTAGAATATGCTAATATATCCTTTAGCCTTCACTTGGAGAGAAAACAGTACTTCTATATTAAAATCACTCTGTTTTTCTTTTACTTCATCCAAAGACTTTACGTGGTACTGCTTGGCATTGACATCGTCATAAACACAAACATAGACATTTGCACTAGATTTTGTTTACCTATGTTCAAATATAAGATAACCCAGATAATTTAGACTACCCTTATATTAATTCTTCATACATTATTGGAATTAAAATTAAAATGTGTCTTTATATACCCAGTAGTAAGATTGCTGAATGATATAGTAGTTCTATTTTTAATTTTTTGAGGAACTTTCATTACGTTTTCCATATTGGCTATACTAATTTCTATTCACACCAACAGCGTACAAGGGTTCCCTTTTCTCCACATCTCTGACAACATGTGTTATCTTTTGTCTTTTTGATAAAAGCCAGTGTAACTGATGTGAGGTGCTAGCTCATTGCAGTTCTAATTTGCATTTCTCTAATAATTAGTGATTTTGAGCATCTTTTTATATACTTGGCCATTTGTACATCTTCTTTCGAGAAATGTCTATTTTGATCTTTTGTTCATTTTTTAATTGGGTTGTTTTCTTACTATGAAACTGTTTGAGTTCCTTACACGTTTGGGATATTCACTCTTTGTCGGATGTATATGTTCTTCCATTCTCTATGTTGTCTGTTCGCTCTGTTGACCATTTACCTAGCGATACAAAGCTTTTTATGTAGTCCTGTTTGTCTATTTTTGCTTTTGCTACCTGTGCTTTTGGGTTCATATATAGCAACCGTGCAGACTCTAAAGAGCATATCCATGAACTTCTGAGAGGTCTGAGGATCCCAGTTAGTTACACTAATATCAGAGAAAGGTCCCTGATCTGAAAGTTGAGAGCATTAGATTTTAGACTTAGCTCTCTGATTTATATCAGTGGTGTACCTTGAGTATGGGTTTAAATTCAGTCAAATTTCAGATGCTTTGAGGTGCATGGAAGTGTTAGCCTTCTTGAGGTTTCAGTTTGCTCATCCATAAAATGAAAGGGTTGTTCCACATTGCCTCTAAGTATCTTTTTGGCTCTAAAATCCTATGGTACCAACTGAATTGAATTGCAATATCACCTTGCTTATAGTAACAAGATAAGTCACCATTTAGATATCAGATATCTGCAAGTTTTTTCCTCCAAAGTAACAAAATTCAAAACTAAGTCTCTTTTCCAAAAGATGGCTTGTATGTGATGCAAAGCCTGAACAAACTTAGGGTACAATGTGAATTGAATTCAAGAAAATAAGGATTTCAACAAATGATTAGTCTGGCAGGTGAGTACTTAGTTATCCATGAAAATGCAATATGGAAATGTTTTACTCAAAAAGAGACAGCTAATGTGCTCAGAGATAAAAAGTATGAGAGTCTTCTACCATAAAAATAAAATAAGGCACAGGCAAAATTCAGACAAAAGACAAAGTAAGGTGCTAGATGAAATATGGAGGAAACTCTATAAACTTTATGTTTCTGCAAAATGAGTATAAACCAATTGTGTCTACTCTACCTGCCAATCTTTCCTTGATAGCCTCATAGGCCCCTTGGCCTAAAAGTAAGGGTGGATTTTAAATTTATGATAATAGAGGCAGCAAATTCTAACGCTGTAGTCCCTAAGCACTTTCTTATGAGGAACAATTCTGAACTTCCTTAAAATTTTACGGTTACTGAAAGAAAAAGAATGTTCCTGAAAGAGAAAGGAGTATAAACTGCTGGTGGGGGCAGCTGCCTGATGTCCCTGGGAACCTGGGAAGGCAATGTGCTGGTGGTGACCGGGCTAGCAATCAACAAAGAACAGTTTTCAGCTGAATGGAGTACTGGAAAGCATTCCTCTAGAAGCTGTTCTACACACACATCTTTTTTCTATAATAACACCCTCTTGCTTGCTGTGTGACTGAACTAGTCATTTCCTCTCTCTTAATTTACTAGACTTGCTATGAGGACTAAGTAAGGCAATAGACAACAGTAGAAGAGATGTTACTATATTTTTACTATCCATAGATTGGTATATGTTGCAAAATTTCTTCCTCTATTTTCTAATCACATACTTAGTTTACATTCTTCAGCTTCTTTTTTTACCAGGTGTAGCTATGGAACTGAGTTCTCATCTGTAGTGACATGAGCCATTTTTTAGGCTGGCCCCTAGAATTTTCCCACATGATCTTTTATTCTCTTTCTTTCTTCATCTTCTGTGTTAATAGAAAGGGAGTCTGTTGATATAGAGGAGGAAGAACCAAAAGACAGAAGTCACCTAGGCCTGGAATGACCAAGTAGCAGCCACCAAGCTAGGATCATACTCTGTAATGTAAATGTAAAATAATCTTGCTTTATTCAAGCCACAAAGGTTCTTTGGTTTATTTTCTTTACCAGTTGGCATTATATTAATTACTACATTAATATTTAGTAAATGTTTGCTATATGTCAGGGACATATACTCTTCTTTAATCCTCACAAGACTCCATGATATAGGTACTACTCAGGCCCAGAGAGTTTATGTAACTTGCTTAAATTCACACAGTGTGTTGAGCTAGAAGATAAACCCAGATAGCACAAATCAAAAAGCTCTGGCTATGGCTTGGTGCCCATAGCACAGTGGTTATGGCACCAGCCACGTAACACCGAGGCTGGTTGGGTTTGAACCCAGCCTGGGCCAGCTAAACAATAATGACAACTGCAACAAAAAATAACCGGGCATTATGGCAGGCACCTGTAGTCCCAGCTACTTGGGAGGCTGAGGCAAGAGAATTGCTTATGCCCAAGAGTTTGAGGTTGCTGTGAGCTATCACACCATGGCACTCTACCAAGAGTGACATAGTGAGACTCTGTCTCAAAAAAAAAAAATTAAAAAATAATAGCCCTGGCTATTAACCTCTTCACTACACTGCCTCTCTCAATACAGGCAACATTAGTAGGCTGTTACACAGAGAAATCAGAATGGAGAGCAAATGGAGAATTGCTTAAGGTCAGGAGTTTGAGAACAGCCTGAACAAGAGCAAGACCCCATCTTTACTAAAAATTGAAAAATTAGCCAGGCATCATGGTGGGTACCTATAGTTCCATCTACACAGGAGGTTGAGGCAGGAGGACAGCTTGAACCCAGGAGTTTGAGGGTTTATTAGTAAAGTCTGGCTGAATAAAGGTAAATAGCAATGAAAATAGAAAAAGTTGAGTATGTTATTAAGTTGATAATTCAAACTGTGGTTTATATCCACAGATCAATAACCAAGAAGACATTTTGTATCAAGTGTGCCTATTACATGTATAACACATTATAGTAAATAATCAGTAAAGCCCTTATTTCTCAGTAATGGGAATTATGCAGCCATTATCATCATAGCTCAAAAGATTTTCTTAATGCTATGAAGAAAATGCTCATGATATAGTATGATGCAATTACATAAAGACATTCATATATCAATTGATTTAAGCCATTCAAAAAATGTTTACTGAGTATATATTATATGGTCTTGGGCTAGGAGCTGGCCACATGGTCCCTGTCTCCGGTAAGTGCAGAGAGAGTTGCTTTTCTATGGTTTAGTTTAATTATTTATAAAAAGGGAAGGTTGTTTTGATGATGGTCAAGTTCTCCGCAGCAATTAAGTTCTACAAGTGACAATATGATCCTTTTTTCATCCAGCATAAAACATTATTTGATGTATCTGCAAGGCTGTAACTCAACTAAAACTGTAGCAGTTCCACAGACCTATTAATTAACGTTAACAGCCACCTTGTTTTACCCAACACTGGACTGTTTCCTGAGAGGACTTTAGGACTATAGCTCACAGAATCCTGCACAAACTAAGATGGTTGTTTAGTTTAGTTCCATATCAATATAAAATTATTAGCCTTAAATGCTAAAACTCATTTTAATTACAAAATCCTAGTTTAATGCTTTTGGTGTGTGTTGAAATGATTTTACATGCTATACAAAACTAGAAGAAAAGGAACAATGTATGTGTAGTAAACCTATTCAATTGTCAAAAATTTTTTAGAGAAATAACACATTTGACACGGAAGTTAACAATGATCACAGCAGTCACATAAGTTTAAGTTGCATAGTCATCAACCTGTAAAAGCTTGGTGGGGGAATTTAAAGCTAAATATTAAACATTAAAACTATAATATTAGTTTAGAGGTTGGAAGAAACATTGACTACTAACTCTTTGTTAATATTTCAATTAGAGAGAGAGAGACCTATTTTCAACTTTGTAAAATTGTGGTTTTATAAGAAAATTATGTTTATTCTCAAAATATAGATCTTCTCAACATATAAATATGTTGTTTTTAAAGATTATTCAAATATGATCATCCTCTAAAGTTTCACCTTTCTTTCTTCCTCCCCTTATTTACCACAAAGATCAGGACAATTAAGCTAATACCAATTATAATGTTCCTTCAAACCAAACGTAAAGAACCTCAAGAGGATTTTGGATGAATCACAAGGGGTTTGTAGTGTCTCAATACAGTCAACTCAAGGGGAAAGAGCCCTTCATGTCGACAGTAAGAACTGGCGTCTCGAGAACTTTTGGAGCTTTCTCTATTTCCATTCTCCTTCAAGGACTCCAAGGTCTTCTACAATGCCCTAACAAGTAAACTCTAAGATAAAGTCCCTTTTTACTAACTAATAGATTCAGGACCCTAGGATTGAGTAAGCTCACTTAGGAGTAATTCAGATGGATTGGAGCTCTTGAAGCATGAAACAAGGGAGTGTATTGTTTGGTTTAGTTATGCCAGTATATTCACTGGTGTTTCCTCTTCATTCATCCCGATGATAAGATGCTTTTAAGTGTCAATAAATAAAATAGTCCCTCTGCAGTTATAAAATGCCAATTTCTAAAATGTGGACCCAATTAACCACTTAGGCAATTTACCAAATTTTCAATAACTGGACTAAATTTCAGACTCTTTGAAGAGCTATGCCTTATTTGTCCTCTTTGGTTCACAGCAATCCCCAGCCTTCTGCCCAAGTCACTTCCCCCATCTCTGACACATATTTCTTCCTAATGATAATACTTCCTCTATCTGGAGCCAGATGAATGGAGTGGTCAAGTAGAAATAGGCAAAACTTCTTTTCTCACTTTTGCTTTGGGGAAGAGGGAAATTATTATAGTTTAAATAAATGATATGCTGGTTTTAAAAGAAATGAATTGAACAGCAGGAGTATAGAGTCTATTTCTTCCCCTGGAGCTGCCAGAGCCTTTAAAATATTCTGTCACATGTGTCAGAATCATCATCCCACCTGTCTAACCTGATGTCTTGTTTTAGTCTTCAATACCTGGCTGATAACACCTAGAGCTTACATTTGTTGAATGCTTACTATATACTAAGCACTGCCCTGAGCGTTTTACATGCTTACTCTCACTTAACCAGCATAATCCTTTGGAATAGATACTGTTATTAAACCGCACTTTAGAACCAAGAAAAATAAGGCTTAAAGAGATAAAGTGACTCACCCACAGGGACACAGGTCATAAATTGCTGAGCTGTGGTTTGGTTTCAACGCTCATACATTGGTGTCTGACTCATACCATTCTCATGACATCTCTTCCCAAACCTGGAGGCTGTTATACATCTTGCCATCCAGGACTAACTCCTCACCATCATTAATGGCTTCATCTGTCTGCCCAAGACTTCCCTCTATGAGGCTCTACCTTGTAGCATATGGCACTATTCCTATTCCACTCCTAGGAAGGCAGGCCAGAAAACCTAAAAGGGACTCCATAAGAAACCTGCAGTTTGTCTTTCCCCGATCATTTAAGTTCTGTATTTCCACCTTCTCTCAGGCAAACTCTGTACTATATATAATCAGAATGAATAAATGAGGGAAAGAGACAAAATCATGTTATAAAACTTGGGTAAGGTTCTAGACTCAATTTGCTTTGAAAGTTCTTAAATCTTATTCATTACAGACAGCAATGGGCCTTTTGGTCTTCCTATTCCTCTACTCTTCATTGACCCTCTAACATGAGTCCTAACATTGTCTTTCTCTAGAGCAGCAGTTCTCAACTTGTGGGTTGCAGCCCCTTTTTAACAAGGAAAATACATTACAACATTAGGAAGGTTGAGAACCACTGCTCTAAAGCCTTCTAAGATATAGTATGCGTCTCTAGTGACAGTTCCATGGACATACAGGAACATTAAATATTTATGTGGTAGCTGTGCAAGACAGCAAGAAATGCTATTAGGATCAAGAATATACAATTACTGCTAATGAATTTATCCTGTGGCTTCAAAAAACTCAAAAGTGGATACTTTAATAATGTATCCTTCTAAATACCCCAGAAGTTCTAAGGTCAGACATCATGAGGAAGTATCACTACATTCTCTTGCTCAAAGTTGTTCAGTACTTAGACACTAATGATTGTTTTTTCTTATTCTTTTTAAAAAATTAGTTCAGATTAATATGAGGGTATATACAATTAGGTTACACACTTGGTGTTTGTAAAGCCCCAGTTATAGTTGTGGCCTTCACCCAGGAAAAGTGCCATTTACTCATACATTATATTCATTAGGTGAGAACTTATCAAATCCTCACTTTCCCTCCCCCTTTCTTAAATTTAATTGAATTTTTCTCTCATGTATGGACATTGTTATTAGTCTACAAGTTTCAACTTAGTACTGAGGACATGGGTTGCCTGATTTTCCATTCTTGTGATACTGAAGAAAGTATTCTCCAAATCCCTCCAAGTTGTAACAAAAGACACAAAATCTCCATCTTTTTTATGGCTGAACAGTATTCCATGGTATGCATATGCCACAGTTTATTAATCTATTCATGTGTTGAAGGGCATTTGGATTGTTTCCATATCTTTGTATTTGCAAATTGGGTTCTATAAACATTTGCATGCAAAGGTCCTTACCATAAAATAGCTCTTTTTATTTTGAGTAAATGCCTAAGTAATGGGATTGAGGATCAAATGGGAAGTCTACTTTTAGTTCTTGGAGGACTCTTCATACTTCTTTCCATAAAGGCTGTACTAGTTTGCAGTCCAACCACAGTGAGAGTGTTCCCTTTGCACCAATCCAGCATCAGTTGCTTTGGGACCTTGTGATGTGGGTCATTCTCACTAGGGTTGGGTGATAGCTCAAAGTGGTTTTGATTTGCATTTCTCTAATAATTAGAGACAAGCATTTTTTCATGAGTTTGGCCATTCATCTCCCCTCATGAGAAAAGATTCTGTTCATGTTTTTCACCCAGATTTTAATGGGGTTGTTTGCTCTTTTTTGTTGGTTTGAATTCTTTGCAAATTCTGGTTATTAGCTCCTTGTTAGAATCATAGCATGCAAATATCTTCTCCCACTGAAACGTGTCTCTTGGCTTTGTTGATTGTGTCCTTAGCTGTGCAGAAACTTTTTAACTTGATCAGGTCCCACTTATTTCTGTTGTTGCTGCGACACTAAGTGTTTTCTAGCTTAAAGCAGGTTCCCCTAACACATAGTATGGAGGCTTTTCTTGAGCCTTGTTCTGGTTGGCCACTTTGAAGTTGAGACTCAGTTCACATCCAGTTGCCAAAGACCCATTCTCACCCTTCCCTCCCTCCTTTCTCTCATTCTCCACTTCAAACAGACCATTCTCAATCCTCCCCAGCATATTTGAATACAACCTTCACACCTAACCAATTTGAAAGTTGTAATTTCCAAGTTTCAGAAATGTTTTCTAACAACCTCCCTAGATCGGAAGTGACTTCGCCGGCAAGGGCGCTGACCAGTCCCACGACTGCACGCGTCTGCCCATTTACACACAACCCAAGGAATCACCATTATTTTCAGACCACGGATCTGATTTCATACTGAAACTTGGCTCTCTGCTGGGCTGAATTTTGTCTGCTTCTCAGCCCTTGAGCTCGAGTTCTGCGTTGCGCAGAGAGGTAGCCCCATTGTGCCTCGCTAGCCTCCTAGCACTAACATTGTTTTTCGTTTGATTTTTGGTCTGTCTTTTGCTACTAAGCGGCAGTGTGCCTTGCCTCCCTAACTCAGCTGCAGTCGTCTGTCCCCTAGACAAAAAGCAGCGGCCGATGCTCCCTGCAGCGCCGGGGGCGGCAGCGCAGCGAGGGCCGGACACCCAAGGCCCGCCGCGCTGCGCCTTTGTTGGGGGCTACAGATGGTGCCCCAGCACGGGGCTGAGACAGGGCGGGTGTGGGAGGCGGGAGGCCGGGAAGGGGAGGCCAGGAAGGGGGTCGGAAGGGAGGGGAGGAGACGGCGGAGCAGCCAATCGGGGAGGAGCCCATCAGCTGACCGCTTTTGCTTACACCAGGTGCACGCGGGCTGCGGGGAGCACAAAGCGGGGCGCACCGAGGGCGCCGGCAGCGAGCCGGGGAGCGAGGCGAGGCCCGTGCGCCCGCGGCTGCAGCGCCCGCCGGGCGGGCAAAGGGGCCGGCGGCATCAGCCCGGGCGGCGGCAACCGCGCAGCAGCATCCCTAGGCGCTTGGGGAGCCTTCCTGGGGACCTGGCCGCTCTCTGCCCCGCCCTCTGCTCCCCACTTCTACTCTCCTCTCAATCCTGCCTGCCTCTGCCCCGGCCCCCAAGAGCGGAATTGAGCCCAGCCCCGCGCGGCCGCTTTGCTCGTGTCGCTGCCTCGCCTCGCGTCTTGGTGCTCTGCCCGCGGTCCCCCGAGGAGCCAGTGCGCGCTGCGGGCTGGGAAGGAGGCGCCGCTCAGCGGGTCCTTCTCTTTCTGCCCCTCCTGCTGCTGCTGCTGCCGCCGCCGGTGCCCGGTCCGTGCGCACCCCGACACCCCCGCCAGCCGGGCCCCGGGGTAAGTGCGCTGGTGAGCCAGGCTGCGCTGGGAGGTGTAGGACACAGCGAGGGGAAGTCGAGGCAAACTTGGTGGCGCGGTGGACCCTTAGAGGGTCTGGGGAACAACGGGTCAAGATCACAGGCCTACAGGGAACGAGGGGGCGCGGCTCGTGGGGGTGGGAAAAATGACGAAGTCTGCAAACAGGAATCTAGTCCTCCTCCACCCCACCCCCCCACACACAGAGGCAAAGAAAAATCCGGAGAGCGATAGTTCGCAAGAAAGGGTAGACAAAAAAATGGGCAAAAGGCAGAGACGGGTTTTAGAGAAGGACCAGTGGGAGGGTGGTGTCCGGGGATTGGGAGAAAGGGCTGCTGGAATGTGAAGTGGGGAAGGCAGCTGGGGCCCGAGACGAGCGCGGAAGAGGGGCCCAGGGAGTTGGAAAGAGGGCCGAGAGAAGGGAAAGCGAGGTGGCAGGTTATGCCGAGAGAAAAGAGGCAGCATACCTTGGCGGTGCCCTTGGCAAAAGAAAGGGGCAAGAGGAGTAATTCACGAAGCATTGGGTGTACTGAAGTCAAAGCATTAGGAAGAAGCTAGGAATCTACTCCAGTATTGGGCGGTCTAATCAGGGAAAAAACCCTCACCCGGTTTTGAGCACAGAGAGGTTGGCAGCTTCAGGAGGCTTGCCAGAGATGCTGAAATGTCAGGGAAGCCTCAGTCCCCTTCAGGAATGGAGGCGGCGCTACGTTCCCAGTTTGGCCGGGGTAAGGAGCAGGAAAGTTTGCCAGCTAGTGTCCTTTGTGCTGCGGGGAGAGGGTTGTGTGCGGCCGCCGACTCGGTGCTTCCTAGGTTCCCGCGGCGGCCGCCCCTCGCAGAGGGAGTCCCCGCTTGGCAGCTTGGAGTCGAGTGGAAAAGTCCAGCTGCGGACCGTCACGCGTCCGGGACAGGTGGAAAAGCCCGTCCCGGGACGGTTGCAAGGGAGCTGAAGTGGATACGCAGACTGGGAGATTGGGCGGGAATGCCTGCCCCAGGAGAGGGGTCCGTGCCTGCCTGTGTTCACCGCTGTAACCCCAAGACTAAGAACAGTGCTTGGCCATGATTGAACGAATGGCCGGAGTGTAAATGAGGCACTTGAACCACACAGGCAAAGGCCAAGAGTCCAGAAAATGGACTATTCTCTAAATCCCAACCCACCGTAAGTATTTTCATCCCAGACATAGACAATAAAGGAAAAATGAAATTCGATTCGATGATTCGGGCTTTTGCTTGTAGGATTTTTCTGGCGTTTTGTCTTGCAATTTGCTTTGCCAAAACAGTCTAAAGAATTAATAGTACTCAAATATGCTCATTACTTCATTTTTAAAATCTAGGTCTAGAGGCGTAGAAAGTTCAGGAAGGTACTTTGATCAGTATAAATCAAGAGTAAAAGTGTTTCTGGTTCCAGGGCCATGTGTGTCCTGAAGTCTCTGATTTGCATGCAAATGTGAGCGGATCCTGGCAGATGTCTGGCCTCATCCATTCACATGAAGGAATTTGAAAAGACAAGGAGTCTTCAGTTAACAATAGACCTTAAGAAAATAGAATAAAGACGCAGTGTGAGTTTTTCTGTTTGGGAATTCCATGGCTTGCTGACACCTTTATTCAAGAGCCAAATTCTTTGAGTGCTATTGTATTGAAAGCTCAAAGTATGGCTTGCTCTTTACCTGGCTGTGCAACGTTCAAGCTAGATATACTGAGCAAGTTAGGAAAATGATTATAGGAAACAAGCAGGAACTTAATCCACTTATCCACTGGTAGCTTGAAGTAATTTGTGCATCCAAGCTCAACTTTTAGAGTTTCTTTTCTTTCTGTGTGTGTTTTGTTGTTGTTGTTGTTGTTGCTAATTTTACCTTTTGCTCACATTTGCTCCTCATCCTCAGATATATTTGGTATGGTAGAAAATAGTTGTTATTGACATGAAGATCACATTAGTATGTTTTCTATTATAATCAAACTCATTTGGTTCTTAAGGCACCAAACTTATAGAACTGCAGTTGATGAAACCATCCCACCTACAAACAAACAAAAAATAAACAACAACTGGGAGGCAGTCGTGCAAAGGACTCCAGAGCAAGGACCTTTCTGCCGTGGCTAACATTAGCTGATTGACCACACTGCACAGTTCACTTCCTGGTGTTGTGTGACCACTGAACAAAAGGCAGACAGTGTGGGCAGCACGTGAGGCCGGCGATTATACCTAATGACAAACCAGCCCCAGTGGCCTCTTCTTTTGTCAGTCTCAAACACTGTTGAAGGGAAAAAGAACCTATTCACTGAACAGCATTTGCTCCTGTATTCTATATATTCACTGAAAGGGACATTAAAACACAACCAAAAAAAAAAAAAAGACAACATTGTTTTGGAGGGCTCAGTGTTTGAGGGGAGGGGTGGGCAACAGATGTTAGTCTGCTATTTTACATGTTTTCCTTAAGTTATTTTTGATGTTTCAGTACCTTTTGCACATAAGGTAGTATTTTCCCAGGAGGAGAAAAATGAATTGAATCAAATTTAAGTGAGAAAATTTTATAGTCAAGTTTGCATTTTCTGTCTTACGGTTTTATAGAAGTTAGAAGGTAGCACATAATTGTAATAAACTCTTATTTGACACTTGAGCTTGGGATTCTTTCTTCCTGATGGAATTGAGGGATAACAAAAGAAACTTAACCTTATCTCACTAGACTGTAAACTATTTTGCTGTAAATTTATCATCTAGGTATTTTTTTCAGACAAACCTGGTGACTTTAAAGTGACTAAAGCCTCACATTTGGGAAACTTTATCTTTGGCTATTATCCTGCCTCTGTGAAATATTTATTTTGCAAATCTAATGAAAGATTAGAGCTCATTCCTTGGTACATAAAATCAATAAAGTACTTAATTATTAGAAAAGGATTATTCTGCTAAATAAAAAATCTCAGACAAGAGCCAACTACAGACCATGATCCTGAAAAATAACCCCAGGAAGCTCTGGTTAGTATCTGAAATTCGGAAAAAGCAAGGAAAAATCTCAACCGTTGAAATCTTTCTGGTTAGACCCTGCTAAGGCTACTTTCTTGACCTCAACTGCTAGAGCCATTACCACATATTCTAAAGCAGTAACACTCTTGGGAATATACCACCTACTAAAGAAATATTGCTACTTCTCAGACCAGTGTTGACTATAAATAATAAGTAATCAGAATGGTGGGCTTTTTATGCTACCTTAAATAAACCATAAGTTATAAATAAAATATAGTAAATTATAGGACACACATGTCATTTTTACCACACTTTCACAATGTGTTCTTAAAATTTATTTTTAAACTACCAGATAATGGTTATCTGAATGATTCATTTGAGCGCTAATGTGAAGTTGCTCAAATGTAGTATTTTTAAAAATTATGCTGAACACTTATTTTGAACTAAGCCAATTTGGAGGAAAAAGAAATTCCATTTTAGAATCATATCCTTTGGAATTACATGTTTCTGGAAACAATACAAGTATCTTTAACTCATGAAAAGAGCTTTGATTAACATTTTATATAAGATGATATTATAATTATATGTAAAGTCAGAAAAACATGTATTCTTGCTTGTTTGGGCTCAAAGTACATAATAGTAACAAAAGTTAAACTCTATCTGTAAAATTTAATACTCTAGTGACCAAGGGATCCACTCATTCTAAAAGTCTTCTTAAGTGAAGTTTACTTTTCAAATCTTCTTGTTTTAGCATATTACCATTCACCTACTTCATGGATATATTAGAGTATAGCCTCATAGTGTCAAAACATAGACAAATGCATAGTAAATAATTTGACATTGCATTACAATCCATGGAAATCTGATATATATTTTCAGAGTTTATGTGCACCTGTCTGTTAAGTGTATTATTGAATAATTAAAATATATGCCATAGGTTATAGATTTTTCTTCAAGAAACAATATGCAGGCTTACATACTATTTTTTTTAACTTTTTGAATGTTTTCAAGAGCTCTAGCTAAAGTAAAAGTTATTAGCAATTTTAGCAGTTGTTTGGTTGATAAGCAAGCTATTATCCAGTCATAGTTAGGTGATCTTGGATCAATATCTCAATCCTGCCAACCCTGTTTCCTCATTTGTAAGATAACAGAGTTGGGTGAATAGGGGTGGAAGAACTAACTACCATAATCACATAATCAGTGAAGTTGCTAAAAGATTTATGGAAGCTGTGCATCCAACACCACAACTAACATAAACATTTAACTTGCATGGAACTACTGTACCTAAAGAACTGATCATGCCTGAGAAACACGGAAGCTAAACTTAAACTGGCAATGATACTCACCAAAGGTCTTTTCTGTTCTGACTTCAGAGCACCCTCTAAAGATGCTGCTGCATCAGCTTAAAGCACTTAGTTGTAAAATCTGTGGAGTGAAAACTGCTTTTATAGTGGCTTATTGCCTTCCATTTACACTCTTCATAGCTCAGAGGTTGGAATGTTACTTGAAAGCTCTGATTAATATAAATGAGTTGTAATTTTCTGACCCAGGCTCTCTTAGCTCGCATCCATTATGCTACTGGCAGACATGTGGACTCCACAGCTGTCCCCTCATTTGTGTATGAAACAGACACACTGGTGGCATTTTTTGGTTACCATGGTTTCATTAACAATATACATGTGACATGATATCCTTTTATGTGAAAGGATTTTATGGCAGATATTTTGTAGACCTGGGAGCAAAACACAACTATTTAAAGGTAAAAGAGGGTAACTCGTGGGACTACACCTACGGTGCATCTTACAAGGGTATAAGAAAATACCGTGAAGGCTATGTTAACCAGTGTGATGAAAATATTTCAAATTGTATATAAAACCAGCACATTGTACCCCACAATTGCATTAATATACACAGCTATGATTTAATAATAAAAAAAAACTTAAAAAAAAAGTTTGGGGGACACATAAATTAGTCTGCCATTGTTTTCTGGAGTCATCATTTCAGTCAGGAGGAGAGCCATCCTACTCTTTTGTCCAGAAAAGGGTAATCTTGGAAACAAAGATTTCCAACAATGCCTAATCTCTACAGGAAGATGTCCACTGAATATTTATTTCAAAATATTTGCTCTTCCTATTCCTTTTATGACTGCCCTCTGTGAGATAATGTATTAGCATAGTGATTTTCAATTTGTATAGGGAAAAATGGACAGCACCAATATTAGCATCAGTAAGACTAGGAGATTTAAAAAAAACTAAAACTGTTAAGCAGTGAGCACATTGAATCATACTTAGGATAACTAAAAGAGCTTTACAAAGAAAGGTGGCTTAATTGGTTTCATGCCTATAATTTTCCCCTTTAGAAAAAAATGTTAAAATGGCAATAGAGAATGTCATTAGCCTGCTTTGTTATTTTACAATAGTAGTAAGTCTTAATTTGCATCCATAATAATCAATGTAATCAAGTACTGTACAGAGAGTCAGGAATGCACAGTCTTAGTTCCCAGCAATGACACTTGATGACTCAATGTCTGACCTTCTAGATGTCCTGCAACCCTCCTGGTGCTTCACTGCCCTGGCAGAGTTGTGTTATAATGAGTCCAGGAATGCTGGTAGATGTTTCTGATATTACCATTGCAAAGAATTTGATTTCTGCCCCAAGTGTTAGACTTCTGTGGAGAGATAATGGTCTGGGGGACAGTCCCCACCTTTCTGTAAGGTAATTTGATTTTCTGGCCCTAATGTCAAAACTAAGAGATTTATTTCTTTGTTTTTTATGTTCTCCCCCTAATATTGACAGTTCCCCATCACTTCACCTGGGTCGCCTTAAGGGAAAATTTTTTTCCAAGGATATGGGAAGCTGTTTACAATCATCAAACATTTGTTCACCCAATAAATGTACATTGGGCACCAGCTATATGCCAGCCATTTTGGGTGGCACTAAAACTAAGAGTTGTTAGTTTGATTTTTCTGTAGCTTGTATACTGAATCCATCATAAGCATTTTGTTTCTGTGAATCCAGGTATTTTTCTACAAATATGTATTGATTGCTCAGTAAGAAAAAGGCATTCTGCATAGAAGATTTCAAGCAAGGGTGATTTTGCCCCTTAGGGTATATTTGGCAATATCTGGAGACTTTTTGTCAGTTGTGACAACTGAGGGCGGATGCTACTAGCAGCTAGTGGGTAGAAGCCAGAGATGACAGTAAACATCCTGAAAGGCACAGTACAGTTCCCCTCAAACAAAGAATTATCTGGTCCCAGTGCCAGGTAGTGCTGGGGATACTGGTCTTGCAGACATTACCTGTGTCCTCAGTGAGCGTTAGTCTCAGCAGGGGTTACAGAAAGGAGACTGACAAGGGCCATGTAGTATACGGTGACAGTGAGAGTGCAGCCTACAAAAGCACAGAAGAAGGAGCCTTAATTTAGATATCGGCTGTCAGCAAAGGCTCTGAGAAACATACCAGTTAATTCACAGAACAGGCTCTCGCTGGAACACAAGTGTTCAACAGGAAACGATTTCGATCTAACCTCATTGAACATAAGTGTGTTGGATGGTTGCTTGAGAGAGGGTAGACTCCTCAAGTTTGTTGAGAACTCTAAACTGAAGATGGGAGTTGTAATTCCGTGTGGGACTTGGTTAGAATTCAGTGTGTCTTGAGTAAACAAGAGAGGAGGCTGGAAACAAAGTGAGTAGCAACGAACATGGGACAGCACAAACTGTAAAGTTGACAAAGCTAACACTGCCTCAACTTTTAGAATTTTACACTTTGCCGAATCCTTAAGTATTTGTCTTATTTCACCTACCACATTTTTAGATACCAGATATTATTGTTGTTTCTCCTTTTTTTCCTAATAACTAAGGGACAAAAGCCAGGAGAGGTTCATTGTGACCATGGACAAGTCACGTAATAGATCATGAAGGTTTGTCTGTACAAGAAGAAAGGTTGCAAGGCTGCAGTTCCTAGCACAGGTTGAATTTGTCTAAAGTGATAGACTGGGGCAGGGAAATACCTGAGGCTCTCAGCCCTCTCACGCCCGGTGCCTTTTCTACCTGTTCCAGTGGGCACAGGTAACAAGGTGACTCAGCATTGTAGTAGCTCTCAGGTTGTCAAAGAAAGCATAGACCTGGGGGGTCTATCAATTAAAAAGTATCATGCAGGGAAACTTAAGCTGCATTTCCCAAACACTGAGGGTTAATCAAGCCCTCTCTCTGATATATCTTCAACTGACCTTAGCAACTTAAAACAATATTTATGGCAAGCTGGGAAGAAGGGTTTGTAGGATGGTGATGCTAAAGTTAAAAAATGAGACAGCTTTGAACATGTGGAAAGAATGGAGGATATTCTGCCTGGAAAAAGATATAATTGTGGCATAGTTTTCTGTTTTGTTTTATTTTTCCTTTTTGCTTTGGCAGGGGCATTTCAGCTTTCCTACCAGAGAAGGATGACCAGTGTATGCATATATATACTCACATATGCACACACATGTGTACACATGTACAACAAGGGGACACATTTCATACCGAGACATTTATGTTTACAATATTTGTTTTTTATTTTTTGTAGATACAGAGTCTTACTCTATCGCCCTCGGTAGGGTACCGTGGCATCACCCAGCACACAGCAACCTCCAACTTGTGGGCTTAGGCGATTCTCTTGACTCAACCTCCCGAGTAATTGGGACTATAGGCACCCAGCACAACGCCTGGTTATTTTTTTGCTGCAATTTGGCCCTGGCCGGGCCTGAACTGGCCAAACTCAGTACATGGAGCTGGTGCCCTACCCAGTGAGCCACAGGCACCGCCCAATATTTGTTTTTTAAGTAAGACTTGCACATCAGAATGAGATCTTTCCTCAAGGTCTTAAAAGTGTACTGACTTCTCTCACTTATTTCGGATAGTGTAATATTTTTCTCCTAGAAGACTGAGAAGCTGCATGACTACTTGAGATTCTTTTCATCTTCTGTGATTTCCAAGATCATGAATAGGCTTTAATAGAACTTCAGCCATGTCTTGAGAATTTCCAAGACACTAACAGAATTTACATTAACCCATCAGACCATTATAGAACCACAGGGGCAATGGAATGGCAATGACAGGATTTTGCCGACTTATTATTCTAGCTAACTGTGGCCTGTGCAATGAGGACTGCATGTAAAGCTCAACTCCCCAAAGGACCAGTTAGTGTCACTGTTCTACAGAGACACAGCCAACCTCACGTACCTAGCAGTTCATCCTTTCTCACTCAGGAGCCCAGGGGAAAAACTCAGGTCACCTCAAAGCCCTCTGAAGGGAAAACACAAGTATGTGGGCAGATGCTGGTGGGATATTCTTCTCTTCATGATGAAGGGTAGACCAAGACTGAGCAATAGAGTGAGAGATTAGCTCTATGCCTTATAGTAATAGGGTGAGAAATATTATGTAGGGGTCCCAAATTATATCCCTGGGCCCCACTATTTTTCTTAACATACCATAGTAGTAATAGCAGGAGGAGACTGATAATGATACTCAAAATTATTATGCCTTTCCAACGTGTTATGAACCATCACGGATTGCATACCTTATGTGCATTAATTCTTTTAATTCTTGCAACAACAATAACATAGACTCACTTTACAGCTCAAGACACTTAGGCAGATAGCAATTAAGTAACTTGTCCAAGGTCACATACCTAGGGTGTACTTAATAAATATTTGTGTATTTTTAGATCTCTAAGTATTCTCCAAACATCCTTCCGAAAAGAGTTTGGTGGGTTTAATAGGGGCCAAATCTAAAATATTTAGATTTTTAAGTTGTATTCTGGTGTTTGTGTTTTCTGAACTGTGCCATGGATGTT
>CAUYRH010018850.1:0-33805 GCA_963574655.1 Perodicticus potto
TGCAACCAAAAAATGGCCAGACGTTGTAGCGGGCGCCTGTAGTCCCAGCTACTTGGGAGGCGGAGGCAGGAGACTCGCTTGAGCCCAGGAATTGGAGGTTGCTGTGAGCTGTGATGCCACAGCACTCTATCCAGGGTGACAGCTTGAGGCTGTCTCAAAAAAAAAAGCTGGAGAAAAGTGTACACCAAATTCAGTGTGGCAGTTGCTTCTGGGTAGCAAGCAGGAGGAATGGTACTTCGGGTGAGGAACAAATGGGATTTCAACCTGCTTTGCAGTCTGCTGTTTCTTTGACAGAGAGAGGCTTGAAGCAGATATGACAAAATTTGCAGAGTTGTCAATTCCAGGTAGTACACACACCTGGCACCCAACGCCTGTGCACCTGGTATACATCTGTGTTTTGTTTACACCATTCCATAGCATTTTATGAAATTTTAAAAACACACACACAAAAAAAATGGCTTAGAAAGTCATTAAAAATAGACCTAACAAAATCAAAATCAATTCCCCTAAAAATGTATTCCGTTATTCCTAACAACAGGCTCCAACAAACTAGACTTAGGTCTGAATCTCCTTCTCACTCTTGGTGTCACTAAGGGTCCCTTGCCAAGAATCCCATCTATATCTTACATTATAGTCCATGCTGGAAATCTCATCTGTAAATCTGCTAAAACTCATGGTTTGGGATGATTCTGGCTTCAGGGAGCTCTTGGAAAATGTAAAGTCTGAGTTCTCTTTACATAAGTGAGACACTGATCAAAGTTCAGCTAGAAGACATAGCTGGATTGTGGTCTACAATTGCAATCACTAATGCTTTTCCTGTCAAATAAACGTTTTGGGGGAGTAAAGTTGCAAAGCTGAAACAGAGAGCTTCATACCCCCCTCACCTGGTTTCCCTTTGTGAGAATATCTTCATCAATTCATTCCTGAAACCTCAAACAGAGGAAGGTAAGTTGCTTGAGCAACCTTGAAGAACCACAAAATGTCATGCAGGGAGCAGTTCTGACGTGCTGGGTTGGTTTGGGATGAAGGGGACCTCACCCATGCTCACTCAAAATTCAATGTGTAATTGTGGATCAGTTATCTTGTCTTTTTGGACCTCAGTGTATCCTGCACATTTGAATGTTAGATGACATTGTCACTTTTCAGGTGTCTTCTGTGAATTCTTAGGGTTCAGTGGAGATGTCAGCCTGGGGGTCAGGGTGTGAAGAGGGTCCTCTGACTTCCCACTGCCCCCCCAGTACCTCTACACATCTGTTTTATATATGGCTGCTCTGTAGTATTTCATTCAAGAAAAGAGCTTCACTGCTTTAAAAAAACATAGAAAAATTATTTAAATGCATTAATGACTGCATTAAAGGAATTGACAGGTTCTGAGTACATGATATTAGTTTCCCGAATGTCACAGAAACTTCTTAAGGAGAATAAAGGTGCCAGGAACCAGCAAGCCCATTGTCTAAGAATAAAGCAATGGCTTCAGTTATTCAAATCTCCAGAAGCCTAATACAGAGGAGACTCAGGGTAGAATGCAGCCACTTTCATGTGCTGGAAAACGTTTTCAAGTTTATTTATTTTTCTCAAAAACAACTGGGATGGGGCTTAGGGAGATCTGCCAGTAGATTGTGTTACACTTTACAACAGTGAGAGACTTTGCATAAACTATCCATGGCATTTGAAATCCAGGCCAGCAATTCGACATGTATCATTTTGGAATTCTTTCCCCTTGTGCTCCTGGCCTCCTGTCTCCCAGTAGAGCGTGGAGCACATCTCCCACCGCTGGGCCCGGGGTCTTATCGCTGCATCTAACACATTCACTGTCAGAGAAGTCTCTTAGTGTTTAAATACAATCTCTTCTTATCGTGTCAGTTCTATCCGCCTAGACAGGGTCTTAGGAGTACACGCTGCTGTTAGTGTATTCTTCTGTTTTCCTAGTTTTGTGTTTGTTTCAGGCTGGCTGCTATGCTGACCAAGGACAGTCAAAGCAGACCAGAGAGGAATGCACACATCCAGCTGAATTTCTGCCCGAAGCCCTCGATAATCTTAATGTCGTTTATGTTCCTGGGGAGGGGGAGGAGGGCTAGAAAGAGGAGAGAGGCAAAGTCTCACAAGCCTCCTGCATTTGCAGACAGGGCGTGAATTTGCTCATTCTCAGCCGGCCTCTAGAGGACTGACAAAAGGGCTGTGCCCAAGATACGAAGCTGGCTGCTAAGGACACAGGTGGATGGAGATGCTGTTTTCATCTATCCATTTTTTCGCACCTTCCAAAAATGCAAATCCAACTGGATAAAGCACTAGTGGGCAATGTAGATTTTACTGAACGCTCTGTGAGGGTCAGTGCAGGAGAGCTACATCACACAGCCCAGAGGACTTCTCAGGGCTTCTCCCTACCGTCACTCCAAGTTCCTCCTCACCCGTCCTCTCCCCTTCTCCAGTTTTCCCAGTGACACTGGCTGCACAGACATCCCCAATCTCTCTTGACCTCCTCACTCCCAATCTGCACTTACCTCAAGTTTCCTGCAGAGCCATTCTGTTCTCTCCCCTGTTCTCTACTCTTGTACCCTAATTCCTTCTGATGATTCTGAATCTCTCCCCAGTCATCCAGCCTCAGAGGTGTCAGGAGGTTGAACACAGTAACCTTCTTTCCTCTCTCCATCACAAGGGTATGAACCAGACCTGCTCCCCACCCTCACACATCAAGCACACTCTAGAAACAATGGCCGCCTCCGGGCTTCTTTTTTCCCTAGGGAGTCAAGGACACAGCCCCTAGAAATGAAGCTGGTTTTCCTGGACTGCCCGCTGCCACGTTTACCGCAGTATGATTCCTGATGGCCAAGACGGAGTAACAACTTACATGTCCATCACAGATGAACAGTTGAAGAAAATGTAGTACTCACACATGATGGAGTATTATTCAGCCTTACAAAGGAAGGAAACTCTGCCAGCTGCAACAAGAGCAAAGAACCTTGACGAAATCATGCTAAGTTAAATAAGCCAGTCGCAGATAACAAATACTGCATGATTCCACTGAACGTGGGGCGTTGAAGATAGTCAAAATCACAGAATCGAACATAGAGTGAACGGTGGTTAGCAGGGGCTGGAGGAAGGTGGGGAAAGAGTAGTTACTAATTAACAGACATAGACTTCACCTAAGCAAACTCAGGAAGTTCTAGAGATTTGCTGAACAACATTGTGCCTGTCGTTAAGAATGGTATCTTATACACTTCGAAGTTTGTTAAGATTGTAGCTCGCATGCTGTGCTTCTATAATAATAAAATAATTTTTAAAAATGCAAATATTACTTTGAGGGATGAAAATATTGCCGATCACTGAATGAAGGAATCCTTTAATAAAGAAATGTCTGGTGAAAGGATGAAAAGAAATTCACATAATGCCGCTGCTTTGAGAAGAGATGTGGTCGGGCTGACAAGCACCCTTGCTGAGGTCCTCTCAGGGTTAGAGAGGGATTTCACAGCCTCTTCCTGATTAATTTATGGACAGAGGACTCATATTCATTTGTAGATAATCCAGTTTACCTTTGTACAGTTCTTTCTAGCAGTCAGTGGCAGATGCCTGGCTATACTTTCTCCTACTCTTTTCTTCTAAGTAGAATGCCTGTAATCCCACAGGTTATCTACTGAGACCATTCCCTTGCAGTGCCCATGGGAGGGTAGGTGCCTTGCATAATGACAGAAAGCCAGTTAGAGACAGTATTGCTGTGAAAATGCAAAATGTTTAGTCTCCCAGACTTAGCACACTTTTCTCATTTATGTTTGTATCTTTTTGATCCTACCTTTGCAGTGTAGAAGCATCCCCAGTGAGATTTCTTGCTCTTTCCCCCAGAAATCATGACACAAATAATAGATAGCAATCCGAGTACCCTCTCCCTTCTCAGGAACCTCATCCCTGGATCTTCTATGGAAGCTGGGTAGGTTACTACTTCTCACCCTCATCCTAGCATCTGCAGGAATTAGGGGGCAAGTGACCACTTTTCCCCTTGGATTGTGTGGACGGGGACTTTCATCTTTAGCAGAATCTCTTAGACTGTCCATTATCTTCAGAGAAATCTATGTTTACTTCAAACATCACCCATGGGAAATGGGGGGCCTGGGTTGATTGCAATGTGTTGTCTTTTAGCAGGACATTTCTCGGGCTCTCAGATTCCCCCTTTGTGGAATGCATTTGTTGTACTGAATGACCTCTAAAGGACTCGAGGAGCTTAAGAACACCCACAGTAATAACATCCACAAAGGGTCTCACAGGCACAATATCGTTTTCCTCCGACAATTAATTTGTGACATTGACATCATCTCATTTTCATAGTCCTATATCCAGTTGCAATATGCAACTCTGATCCTTCTAATTCCATATCCCCTGTACTCAACCACAAAGAATAATTGTAGCTTGGGTGTGGCTGAGACCTCGGCTTCCTCTGCTGGAGAAGAGGGCACCAATGACCATACTCTGCCTCTATGCCCTCCACCTCTACTCGCTGCCCCAACAGTCCCCAAGATTGACCTTCCAAAGTGAAAGATGAACCTTATCACCCTGTTCTTATCCACCCTCCATGCTGTCCATGGTGAAGAGGATGCAAAGATCCCTTGACAGCCCACAGAGGCCTTTGGGGGCGAGCTTCAGTCACCTATACCAGCTTGCTTGCTGGAGACTTTCCCTCTCTACGTGACATTTACACTGTGATGCCTCCTTTCCCCTGAACAACTCATTCTCTCTCAAGTGGCAGGGACTCCCCCTCCACGATGCCTGACGGTGGTGCCCTGACATCTCTCCACTGCCCTTGCACTTCCCATTTTGTGAAATACTACACACACTTCAAAGCCAGTCTCGAATGTCACCCCTCCTCGGAAAGCTTTTACTCACTGCCCAGGCAGAATTAATTGCTCTCCATACAGTTCCTTATATATACCTCAGTTATAGCACTTGTCAAGTTAGATTATAGTTGTTTACAGTCCAGCCTTGTCCCTTTAAACTCTGAAGATTTCCAAGGTGAGAATCACGTTTTATTTATCTTCAAATAAATCCAACCAGATTTTTCTGCACATAGGAAATAAAAAGTGGACAACAGCGGCAGAAGGGACGTACATATATCAGGTGCCCATCATGCAATGCTCACAACAACTCCGTAGGTGGGTATTATTACTATACCCACTTTATAGGTAAGGAAATTGAGGCCCAGCAATTTAAGGTCACACTAGTTAGTGGTAGATCCAAAACTGAACCCCAGGCATGAACTCAGCCCACATTCTGAACCCAGAAAGTTAACTTCAAAAGTTCCTGCCTACATCTCTCTCATGGCTGTTATGAGACTCTAACAGGGGAATGTCTGCATTTGTTCCAGATGAGTTCCAACTCCTAGCCACATGGAAGATGGACGCAGGATTTCTCCTTGTTGCTTTCTCCTGGGGCTCTTGAAATAGAAGCTGTTGCTGCTTCAGTGGATAAAAACAGGCCTTTGTAGGTCTGCATTGGTACAAGGAGTCCTGGATTGCCAAAGTTCCAAGGTCCTCAGGCCTCCTAGAATTGGCTCAATTGCTCATTTTCTCTGACACTCAGTCTTCCCTTTTACAGAAAGGCAGAGCAAGACAAATTCATCTCCAAAGTTCTGACATTCCACCAACTTTTGATTTTCAGCTTCATCCAAGTGAATGCTGCAGAGAAGAATGTTGACTCTGAAATAAAGTCTGAAACAGCAAAGGAGCAAACAAAACCACATGGCCACCAGGTGAAAGGCCTGTCAATCTCCTGAGACTCACAAGTCCCCTATCTCTGCTACCCTGAAGCTGAAGGCTTATTCCCAGCCACCCTTTCTGGCAAAGACAACCCAGAGAGTAACACAAAAGTTTACTGCCCCATTCCAACAATACGCTTTCTCTTCTCTTTCTTCTCTTCTCCTCTTCTCTTCTCTTCTCTTCTCTTCTCTTCTCTTCTCTTCTCTTCTCTTCTCTTCTCTCTTCTTCTCTCCTCTTCTCTCCTCCTCTCTCCTCCTCTCTCCTCCTCTCTTCTCCTCTCTCCTCTCCCTCCCTCCCCTCCTCTCCTCTCCTCTTCTCTTCTCTCCTCTCTCCCCCCCTCTTCTTTTCTTTTCTTTTCGTGTCTGCAACTGCACGCTTCTAAATAGCTGGGAAGGTTCCTTATCCAGAGCTTTGAGATCCTGGGGTGTCTGAACAAGGAAGATCGGAGAAGTCCTTATTCCAACCATCACATGGATGGAGAAACAGAGTCCATGGGAGAGGGGAAGAGGGTGGCTTGAAGACACGCTGTCAGCTCCTCTGGGTTGGGCCCGGATGTCTGGCTCTGACTGGGGGTGCCAGGTCTGCAGAGTACAAAAGGCTCTGTGGCTCCAGGACCTGGGGACTCACGTCCACTCAATGCACGGCCAGCCGCTACATCCAGTGCCCACCTCCCAATCCCCCGCCTTTGCAGAAGACTGCTTTCAATTAGAGGAGTTAACGATGTCTTGCTTTCAAAGGGTTTTTTAAATCCAGTTTATCTTCCACCCACACACGACATACACAAAGGCAGGGAGACGGAGCAAGAACAGGGGGAGGGAGGGCTCTGGTATTTTCCCACACAGGGGACGTGCCATGAGGTTTCTATTGAATTTCGATTTTACAGATTTACATGCCCTTTTGTCAATCATGGGAGGGAGGAAGTGCTCGTCAAACCTCCAGCCCATCCTCTTCAATTTCCTTTTTCCACCCAAAGGGACCCACCAATGGGCCTCATAGAAAAAGAGGAAAAGAAATAGGGAGGGGGGTAGGTGGAGATGCTGACAATAGTGGGCACACACATGCGTGCATGCAGTGCACACACACATACACACACAGAGAGCCAGGCAGTGTTTCTCAATATTTCTCCTTAGTCCACATTTTAACCTCAGGCTTGCAGTTCCAATGCCAAGTTATTTCCCTAAGAATAACTTGGCAAGGGTGCAAGAGGGGTAGACATTGGTTCCTTGATATAAACCACCAAGATCAAGAAGGCACTGCAGCCAGCTCCACCACCTGCCAGCCAGAAAGCCTGCTAGGGGGCAACCGGTCAGGCCATTAAAAGGCCTCGGTGAACCTGGATACCGAAGTGGCCCAGTTGAAATCCAACCACCTCCATAAACAGGACTTTACCATTCCCTTCAGATCCAGTTGCTCTCCCAGTGGTGCTCTCCTGGGGAAGAAGGGAAGGGTACCAACTCTTAAAGACGGTCTACCAGGATGGCGTGCTGCACTTTTCAGTGCCCTCGTAATAACCCTGAGGGACAAACATTTCCGTCCCCATTTGTAAGATAAGGACTCTGAGGTTTGGGAAAGCATCAGTCAGCCTGCCAAAGCTTGGGACTTAAACCCAAGCTGTTCTGACTCTAAGTCAGTTTTCTTCTCTCATAGCTTGACCTCCCAATAACTCTTAGTCCATACTGTTGTGTAATACACTTGCACTGTGGTTTCTGCTCTGTCCATCTGTCTCTGCATGTATGAGCTTCAAGGACAGTGCCTCTGCCTGACTGACTTCTCCTTTTCCTTGGGGTCTAATGCTGGTCACTGGGCTTGGCTCACTGAATGTTCCCTACGTTGAACTGATAGGGCTTTTGCAAGGCCATATATGTAGTTCACTGGTGATACATTTGATCTAGAAGCCCAGGCCTCCAAGACCTAAACCAATGTGCAGAAATAATACCAATCACGTGCTGCAGGAAAGCCTAGGACACCGGGATTCATTCCAGGGCGTGGGAAGGCACTGCAACCAGCTCCACCACCGTAGGCCAAGGCTGAGGTTTATAAATGTTATGAGGGCAATGGAAATTGATATTCACAATGATTTATGTAATTAGCATGATGTACTCCAGAGTCCTTTGAATCCGTAATTTCATTTCATCCTTAGAACCACCCTGTGAGAAAGGTATGACTATTGCCATCCTCCCCATTTCCCAGGTAACAAACTGAGGTTGTGTAACAGGAAGTGCAATGGCTCTTGAGCCCACAAGGCCCATTGAGGTAAATGTGTGACGTAAGTGCTACAATTCCCTCATCCCTTGCCTGGACAGACATCGTTAATCAAACAGTACATCCCTGAGCGTAACCTCTAAATCCATCTCAACAAAACACCATCGGGAGCCACTCACAATTGGTCCTAGGTGATGAACCCAGTTTGCAGTCTTTGACCTTGGCCCTTAGCTCATCAAGGACGGGCATGAAGTTGTGCCTGCTATATCTTCAATATTAAGAATAGGGAAGTTCCAAATTAGACATCTTGCAAATATTTGTTGAATAAAAATAATTAATTCCAATAACACTTTCTTATGCCTTCCTTCAGTGGAGGCATATAACAAGCAAGTGCAGCTCAAATGTTCCAACTCCAGGTTCAGGGCCTCTCTCAGCATCCTGTAGACCTCTCCTACCTGGGTTTCTCTGTCCTTTCGTACTCCCATCCCTGCTTCTGTCCGAAGGCCTTAATTTCAAACTGAACATAGAGAACATGAAGGGAAATTGAGGGTTAACACACACACACACACACCTCCTCCAACCTCTTTTTACACGCTTAATAGCAAACGCAAAAAAAAAAGGAGGGAGAAGCCAGGCTTTCTTTTACCGACCATTAGAAACAATTATCACTTTCCCCAGGCCTCCAGAGCAGCTTTCCCCTTTGATGCCTGCCTTAAAGAGATAGACGGGAGGGGGAGGGGTGGATTGCCTTTCTTTCAATTTGAGGATTTATTATTTGGCAGGGACAGACAATCAAGCAAAGAAGCATTTCCTGTGTGCAGGGCCAGTGTGTGGAGTAGCGATGCCTCCCTCTTCCCTCCCAGAGTTCTGGAAATAGCAACAGATCTCAGGGCCTCCACTCAGGAGTCACTTCCAGATAAGATAACTTGGCATTGGCCATCCAGCCTTGGGGCTCAGCTCTGGCCTGATTAGCACCTCATTGCCCCCAGGAGCTGTCCCTAACACATCAGGCATTTCACACTCAGTAGGGGTTCTAATACCCTCCAGGCCTGAACCTCTTGAAAGTCTGAAATCTTATGATTTGGGGTACATACCCGTAGCCTGATCAAATGGTCACAGAGGAAAAGTCAGGCTTTTAAAGGGAAGTGGATATAGAAATCATGTAAAACATCACTGTTCTATGGCAGAGTAATATTTTTATAGGTGGAAAAACAAAATTTCTTAGAGAAAAAAATGGTTCAGGATCATAGAATTGGTTCTTTTTTTTTTTCTTTTGAGACAGAGCCTCAAGCTGTCACCCCTGGATATAGCACCATGGCATCACAGCTCATAGCAACCTCCAATTCCTGGGCTCAAGTGAGTCTCTTGCCTCTGCCTCCCCAGTAGCTGGGACTACAGGCACCCGCCACAACACCTGGCCATTTTTTGGTTGCAGCCATCATTGTTGTTTGGCGGGCCCGGGCTGGATTCGAACCCGCCAGCTCAGGCATACGTGGCTGGCGCCTTAGCCCATTGAGCCACAGGCGCAAAGCCATAGAATTGGTTCTTAAGGAATGCTTGTTTAATTGCTTAATTTCACAGATGGAGGTTCAGGATTTCCAGGGGACAGAAAATGGGTGTCTCAACCTTCTTCTAAGAGAAAAGCTTCTGCTAGAGCTCAAGACAGCATTCACAAAGGTGGCAAAGCCAAAGAATTTTCAATGCCACCAATTATGTCCAGCACCTATGTTCCAAGAGGATTATTCCAATAGGATTCTCATGTTCCCAGGAAGCCAATGCCACCCAGAGCCTGGGTACAGAGGGAGAAACAGTGTGCCAAGGCCACACCTATCAGGAATGGGGGTTGAGGTCTGGCTCTGATCCCTGCCTGTGTTACTTTAAGTCTCTCTCCTCTTCCCAGTCCATTCTACAGATAGAAAGACTGAGGCCCACACAGTATAGGTGATGATCACCATGAGGATCAAGATAATAGCAGTGAAAGCGATGAACATCAAGATGCGTTCATCCCCATCAACACCAATCTCAAGTCACTGTGAAAAGGAGACTCACATCCACCTGCCTTGTATTTTTCGATGGAAAGGGGAAATGATCACAGTAGCAGTGGCAGTTATAATTAAAATAACGATGATACTGGTCACCAATGTCTGTGGCGTGAAATGCTAATTCTCACTACTCTATGCCACATGCCATGGGGTTGGCTTTATCTCCCCATCTTGCAGGCAGGAGGGCCAGGCAATGTGCTGAGCCCATTCCCGGACACCCGTTTTGGAGGCAGTGGGCAGGGGGCTCCGGCTCCTCCAGCTAGTAAATCCTCTAACAAGGGAGAGTGATTAGTGTCGGATGTGGCCAGTCGGCTTTTGTGCTGCTGACAACTGCTGCCATTAAAGGCCTGGCCGGCTCGTTTCACACGGGGCCCTCCGCAGGCCTGCTCCCCGTTCCCCTGATTATGCCATTCAGCAGTCACCCAGGACCGCCTCTGAACTCCTGACCCAGCACTGAAAGACTTGGGATCTCATTACTAATCTCTTAAGCCACCTAGTCCTCCAAAATACATCCATTTAAGTTGGAGGCCAAGGCTTTGGGGGTGGGGGGCAGGGAGAGGGAAAGTCTGGCAGGGAGACTTCTCATGACACGGCCGTTTTCCCTCTCTGGAGACTGCGGCCCCAAGCCCCGGGGCAGCTGGCCTGACTGTCTGGCTCAGCGCGAGGCAGGCAGGCCTTGGTGAGGGTCGGCGGCTGAGCCTAGAGACAAGGAGGCTCTTGGATGGGAATGGGAAGGACATCTGGGCCCACCTGTTTGTAATTTCAGGGGTGCGAGTGGGGGATGAGGCCTGTGTTTGTTTTAATTATTATTGTTGTTGTTGAAAAGGGAGGGAAAAAAATGAGTAGAAACTGCTCACATCTGGAGGCCGCCATCCAGCTTACGTAATCTCCTGTAGCAGAGGAGGAACACGGGACCCCCGGCCAGATGGCCCGTGGGTGACTTCACGGCACATGTACTGCCTGCAAGAGTAAGATGCTGACAGGGTTAAAAGAGTGGGTTGTGAGGCCTTCCTTATATTCTTTTTTTCCCCCCTTATACTCTTAAGGAGTGAGAGGCCCCCTGAGATCTGTTTTCTTTTGGAAGAATCCATTTATTTATTTTCTCCAGCTGAAGCTCAAATGTTTCTTTTATGTTCTCTCCCTCATTCATTCATTCATTCATTCACTCATTCACAAACATTTAGTTAGCACTTGCCACGCGTTAGGTTCTTCATTCCAGAGTCAACATGAGGAAAACAGACTCCAAAAAGAGGTGGGGGGAGCAAGAAAGATAAAAATGTCTTCTCCTAAGTAGCTCCCAGACCCATGAAGGCGGGAAGGGGAAGTAAGCAAGGAGACACTCGTAGAAAAACACGGTAGGTTCTGTGTTGGAGCTTCCTGTGGGTGGGGGAGGACTGTGGAGAAGGAAGTTGCTGAGGCAATCTGTGCCTGAAGGCCAGGTCTGAAATGCAAAAATCTGAATGTCAAGTGGGCTCTGGAGAGCAGGGACTGGAAAAGAAAGGCCAGAAAAGGGGAAAAACTGGGCCACAGCTGAGCCATAGCAAACCCAGTTTCCCAGCTGATGTCAACAGCAGAGGCGTGAAGGATGAAGTCTGAGATGATGGATCTTGCTGCAAACACAGTTCTGAGCCCGTCATTTAAAAAAAAACAAATAAAAACAAACAAACAAATAAAAAGCACTGCTAACATGTTTTTGAATTTTGTTTTTTACATTTGTGCTTAAAGCAATGAATAAAATTTCACGGATTTTCTATCAGAATATAAAACCAGTATGGACTCTGGAGCAGATCAGGAGGGCACTGTTACCCTCAACCAGAATATACACGCCACTCTAGATAAGAACACAGAGCTACGGCCAGCTGTAGACAAGAATTCTGAGGCACTGCCAGCTCCGGATGAGAATCCTGAAACAGAGGGAATTTTATTTCAGAGCTCAGAGGCATTGTCAGTTCTAAAGCTACTGTTGAGCACTAAAACACTTCCAAGTTCCAGACTGAAATACCAAGACACCATAATTCTAGATCAGGTTCTGTTAGTGCTGTCTGCTCTGTAGCCCAACACCCCTAAACTGGCTGTGTGAGATATAGATGCTGAAGACCCCAACACAAATCCAGTGAGCTTTAATCCAAATGCAGTCTCGAGTGCTCTAGAGAGGAATTAAGAAACACAGCCAACTCTGGAGCAAAGCCCTAAAATATGGAATTCTCTACTACTCAGCTCAGAGCCAGTCAGACTACAGAAGACTATCTTGGGAAGCCTCCAGACCTCTTTTCGGCCATGCTCTCAGAGCCTCTGGACATTCATGGGTTAATCAGGAAAGTGTTGACCACAGCCAAGCTCAGGGCCTGGTCACTGAAACCCGTGGTGTTGAGCAGTGGTTAATGGCAGTCTTGACCACACTGGCCTATTCAAGAAAGGTCAGAGGAGTGATTTTTCACTTAAAAACATCTGTGTCTTGAAAGAACAAGACTTTCTCAAGTTCATAAAATGAGGAGTTTCCAGGTTGTTGCTTGTGTTCCTCCTTCCCTCCCTCCCGCTCTCTAGCTTTCCAAATTAAGAGACGTGTGTTCCAGATTGTGTCCAAGATGAAGTAGAAGTCACATTACCAGCAGGAAAACCCCACTAGATGCCAAGAAGATCATGCAGAGTGCACTGTCCCTGCCTCCCGCTTCTCACTGCAGGCCTTAGGGTTCCCCCAGTCCCCTCCTGTTACCTTGGTTGAGCGAGGGCTGGAAACACTGCGTGACTGGCTCTCTCCTCTTTGCTTTTGAAAAGGAATCAGAGAGTTCTCATCTGGGATGCCTCAACCTTGATTTTTCCTAAGAAGAGGCTCCAAAAGAGGAGACGACATGTCCAACAAGCAAGACGACAGGGGCTGCTTGTGCTTTTAACAGTGTCCTGCCAACCTCCCTGCTCAGATGAGGATACTCATTCTTAGGATCAAAGGTGGTATTTCTCTCTGGCCTGCCATCATGTGCCAGTGGACATGGCTGGCTTATATATCTGAGGGACTGGGACCTTCCAGAGTGATGCTTTTCCCCAGGGGCAGGCTTGGCCAAGGCAGCACACATCTGCACAAAAACAGGGTGTTGAAGCAGCTGTTGGAGATATGGTCCCTGGGAATCTGGGATCCATGGAGGGAACTCCTCAATAGCCCCTGCACCTGCCACATGTCTGAACCTTCCCCTGTGCTGTGGAAGGCACACGCATTTTAAAGTCAAAGGCATGTGGGTATTAACAGGAGACCATTTTTGCCATTCACTGACAGCAAGACCTTGAACCCTTAGCTAAGTCTACATTCCTCCATTGCAGAATGAGATAATGGCACCTTCCTTGGAGGGTTATCGTGAGGATTAAAAGAGCTCTTACATAAGCAAGTATTTAGACGCATCCTACACCCTGAGAACACAAAATTATATTTTGTTTCTTCATCATTTCCAGCTTCTTTCTTTCTGGATTTAGAGGGAGATGGTCCTGGATTCAAATCCGAGACTTCCCTACTCCTCCTCTGGGCCACCTGTAGAAACCTGGGCAAATATCTGACCTTTATGAGTCTCCATTTACTCCTCTGTAAAACAGGGAAAAATTACAGCAGTTACCTCCTAGGATGTTGGCACGTTGAAATGTGTGAAAGTAGTGTAGAGTTCCTGACGTGGAGTGATTACCCTGATGGCTAAGCCGTTGACATTGCTCCTGTTTATGTTATTATTACATTCCTGTTTATGTTATTATTATTACTGCCATTTATTATCAGTGTGGAGTCATTCCTTTTCCTCTCTCTCTTAATTCATCTTCCTTCTTCCCGTTTCCCTGCACCTCTCCTTCCTCCCTTCTTTCTTCCTCAGGTGCCTTCCTATCCTCCTGTGCTGGGCCTTTTGAGAAGAACCTGTCTGAAGGCACACTCTCAAGCCAGAAAGACAATACCTTAGGTTTCTGCCCCTCTCTGCACGAGGCTAATCTCAGGGGCATCCTGAGATCCCAGTCTTTCCTGCGATAAAAAGTAGGACCTTTATCCCAGGGCTCAGCCTCCAGAAGCTGCTTTCAACCTCTTGCCCAAAGCTATTGGCAAAGTAAAGGGAAGATATATTCATAAATATTTCCCATGAGGCTACTATGTGCCAGGCTCTGTTCCCGATGCTTGGAACACACAGCAGTGAGCACACAAAAACAGTAACAATGAAAACGCTTCTTGTTGTACACAGAAATGTACATTGCTTGCTGTTCCTGTCACGGGGAGCGGATTGTGGAGACACAAAGAACAGAGAGAATACTGGGCTTCTCAGGGCCTCTTCCTCCCCCAGTTCACACGATGGCACTTGCCTGATTCGTGACAAGGGCTGAAGTGGGGATATTGGAAGGCTTTGCGTAGTTTGATCACCTACGGTATTAACAGGGGACCATAATAACCTGGCACCATTCATGGACACACTCATAGATGCTGATTTGTGTATTTCATCTGACCTTAAAGGAGCTATTGTTTCTAACGGTATCATCTAACGAATCCATAAATCTGCTCAGAGTGCTCTCCATGCCACAGACCCCGTGCTAGGCACTGCAAGGACTTAAGGGTATAAGGTTGAGGCCAAATCTTCAGCAGCTCACAGATCATTTGATAGAAAAGCTGCAGACGTAGCCATGCACACTAAATGCCGGCTTGTGTTCAGGCCCATCAGATGAATCTAAAGCATCAAGAACATCAGAGAAGAATGAACCTGCTCACAGGTTGACCTTGTCAGGACAGGGGTATGGAAGAGGAGCCCCTTGAGCCAGAGCCTGTGGGGCAGTTGTTAAGCCTTAAAGAGGTAGAGGAGCAAACGATGGTGTTTCCAGGCAGGAGAAAAAGAAACTCCATGCCATGCTTGAAATCTCAAGTCGGCCCATTCTCCCTGGAACATGCTCCTTAAGCAATTGGCTGTGATGCCAAGTGGGCACCAACTGTGCCAGGCCCAGCCCACTGAGACTCTTAGATGTCACAGGCCATGAGGAACAGTATAGAAACCTTCACAGGTGATAGCTCCCTGAGACCAATAGTTCTTGGGAATGATAGAGAATAGACTCTAAAGGAAAAAGAAAAATCTTCCAGTGAGAATTTATGCAGTACCAAAAGATTTAAGACATTGAATTATGGTGGATTAGTTTATCATCTCTCACTCTGGGAAAGATAGAAATGTCACTTAAAAAGTAGCCTTTGGAAAGGTGGTGTGGTGTAGGAAAAAGTTCACAGCCTTTGGAGCCAGAAAGACCTGGATATACTTCCTGTTCTGCCATTTAAAATAGGGGCCTTGTATGAACCTTGGCTTCCCTGTCTGTGAAATGGACACACAGTCCCACTGCACACGTTGGTTATAAGGATTTAGTACAGTGACTGGATTGAATGAATGTAGGCTGCATTTTCTTTCAAGCACTGTCTCATGTGCTTTGTGTAGCTATCTTATGAAATCCTCCCAATCTTTACTTAGTTATTGCTTGTACTTGACAGATCAGTAGACGCAGGCCCAATTAGACTAAGTCATCTGCCCCAGACCTCATTGCATTTGCCACACAAGCTCTGTCCAATAGGGCAGCCCACTGTCCCCATGTGCATACCACAATTTAAATGAATTAAGATTAAAAATTCAGTTCCTCAGTTTCATGAGATATGTTCATGGACTCAGTACCATTGGTGGCTAGCGGTTATCATACAGGACATGCAGGTGGAGAAGATTTCCATCGTACAGAAAGTTCTAGGGGGCAGATGGTGTGGAGCCAAGGTTCTTACCACTGACAGAATTCTGCCTTCCAGACCGGACCAGGGGTCCCCGGTCCATGTCCGTTTGTCTCCTCCCTCGCATTTCATTGAATTGATATTCTCTTCCTGAAGCCCTTGCTGACAGACCGCTGTACTGCACACTTTGGCATCACCCAGGGAACATCCATATTCCTGAAAGCAGGATCTTGCCAGCAGACCAGATCTCTCCCAAACCTACGCCTCCCTGGGGGCCTCTCTCCCAGGAAGGAGAGAAATGCAAACATCAGCCAAATGCCCCCCTTTTACTCCCTGCACATATAGATCCAATTTGGGAAAGGGTCCCAGGGTGGGCAGAAGTCAGACCTCCTGCCATAGCAAGCTTCTTAGCAGGGGTACCTCTCGGGGCCACGCTGATTCCATTCTCCCATCTCTCCTCCTTGCACAAATGGATGCAAGACCTCTCCCAGTGCATGAATCTAGCTGAAGAATTAGGTGGGCTTTCAGAAATCCATGGCTGAGGTGGACGAGAAGTTGGGAGACCCTTTCTCATCTCATTTTATAGATGACACATCCAGGCTGATTTATTACAGTAAGGATAGACAGAGACAGAGAGTAGGCAGTAAGGGGCTTGAAGAAACAAACAAAAACAAATAAACACACATGCAAACAAAAACAAAATCTCGTGCACAGTCAAATCCCAGCTCCCTTCACAACCCCATCCTTTGGGCCTGGCTTGAGAAAGTTTACTTTCAGACTTAGAGAAATGAGCATGTGGTTTCGGGGACAGAATTCAATACCGTTGGAGCTGCAGGCCCGGCAAGCTTGACTGGCCTGTTGCTTCCTAAGTGCACGACAGCCCCAGAGAGTGAACACTGTTTACATATTTTACATGTTTCTTGGGTACAGAACATGAAACTAAATTACACAGCAAAGGCCATGCTGGCTGAACGCCGGTGACCCCACTTAGAACAATAATAAAAAAAAGAAAGACAAAGAAAAGAAAATGAAAGACATACACTGAAAATGGTCTTAAGAGATAGCAAATGACGGGGATAGAAGGAAGGTTTCCAACCCTGAAGCTGAGATAAAGAAAAGAGGACGCAGACAATGAAGGCAATGACTTAGGGCTGGGTCAGGCCTGGAGGAGGAGGGAAGACAATGGCCAGGAAATCTTCCTAGATGGGCTGGTGGGCAAAGGCAAGCAGGGCTGTGCCTGCGGGCCATGGAGAATCAGTGGAAGTAGCCCCAAACCACAAAGCCTGGCTTGCTCTTGAGCTTCAAGTCAAGAGGTAACTGACAAGGAAGGCTCGCTATTCCAGTGAGACCCTCACCTTCCACGTGGCACCTTCCCTAACCAATCATGTCTGTTGTAAGCCTACAAATACTAGACCCACCCTCTCCTTGCTTTCCTCTCTTACAAAGTTTTGTTCCTTCTCCAGACTCAATTTACTTGGGATAACATGCTTTCCTAGAGATGTGCAGTGGGTATGCGTGATGTCTCGTAAGAGGTAGGCATGCCCTGTACGCTTTATATATGCTAGCTCATTGTGCCTTGGTGACCAGCCTGCTGAGTTACAGAAGACCCATTGTGAGCATGAAGAGAACCGAGGCTCAGAAAAGTAAAGTCATTTACTCACCAAGCATCACACAGCTGATAAAAAACAGGACTCAGTTTGGGTCTTTCTGGCTGTAAAGTCCATGCTTCTTCTATGTAAAGTAATGTGGCCACACTATAGGTGTTCATTATTTTTTTTAATGTCTCCTATATGCTTAATTGAAAAGAAAAATAATGTTTTATGTAACTTCCCCTTCTGCACAGGCTCATCCTTTCTCCTCAAAGTACCTCCCTTTACCTTAACTCCATTTTCCACCTATCACAGCACTTTGCCAACACTCGTCTTTTCTCATTGAGAGAACCCATGCTGGAGTCTTCTTTCCTCCATAGCGTACTACATATAGCTGGAGGGGGGTGGCTGAGGGTCTGTCTCAATGTCTACCCATTGCTGAAAATGATGCTTTGAATGTGGTAGGTTCATAAGATTCCTTCAGTTTTGAATCCGATTATGAGGACTGTTTCACAACAGATGAGAGGTTCAGGGAAGCTGTTTAATCAAAGTGAAATCTTAATTTAGTGATGTGAGACTAAGAGACTCGAAATCTCTCACTCTGCTTAGATTTCTGTGCCTAAAAGACTACTCTCTTAAAAAAAAAAGTTGCACATGTTGTTTCTAATTGGATTTGTCTCTCAGTTGCCAAAACTTCATAGGCAGACAGAAGTGTTTCTCTACAAATCTGTCAGTTGCTACCAGAAGGAAAACCACATTTCTGGATCAACTGCCTCATCCATGACAAGCACCTGCCACATCGCTGTTATTACCGCAGTTTTACAGAGAAAAGATTGGGTGGGGGCAAAGAGAACTGACTTTCCAAAGTTGCACAGCTGGTAAGGGGTAGAACCTAGAACTGGAAATCATGTTCATTTGATCAAAAAATCTCATTTTTTCCGCCTCTAAACTCCCACCACGCCAAGATTTTCAGACTGAATCCCAGGACTGAACACAGTGTCTGGATGTTTGTAGGTTTGAATAAATATTGAAAGGGTAAAGGAGTGAAAGATGTAGAAAATAGAAGGCACATCTAGAAAATTCCTTTGGTGGGTTCCTGTAAGGTTCAGTAGTTTTAAATCGTCTCCCAGCCCAATGTCTCCATGACATTTTGGGGTGGTTACAGCAGCCAATTCGGGGGGCTCCTGTTTGATGCAGGCTCTAATTTTACTCTTCTGGATGGATTGTTGGGTGCCCCACATCAATGGGAAAGGATGAAATAGACCATGGTACTTTCTGTTCTGTCTCCTTAGATGACTTGCACATGTGTTCTTGAAAAATTATTCAGAAACCACTAGGAGAAAGCAGATCCCTTGGGTATTTGGGAAAACTGCTTGGAATCTTCTTCCAATGTTTCAGTGTGTTCTCTTTCTATCCTCTTTCCACCACTATCAACAGAGGCTGTCCCCCTTCACTAATGAGAAGGCTCAGATGCTTTCAGCAAGGCAACGGCAGCCAGAGCGGGCAGGGAAGACAACCAGCCCTTGGAAGGCACTTCAGCACTAGGTGCTGTTGGGTATATATTTCTTCCTGCTTTTTGCAAACAATGTCATCAAAAGAGCATTGGGTGATTGCTTATCAATGCGACATTTTCAATTTCATTTTAATGTAAGACCTGTAGCCTGGTGTTAAGAATAGAAAGTAAAAGAAAGCGCAACATTGATGAGACTGTCCATTAACCTGAGCCCATGCTGCTTCACTTTCAGACAGGAAGAGTAAGACTACTCTCACTAGGGTTGTTGCAAAATATATGAGAAATCATGTGGTTCAAACCTTGAGTACAGGGCCTGGCATAAGTGGGTGTGCAACTCATGTCAGTTTTCTTCTCCCAGTCATCATATGACCATGTCAGCCCCTCCTTCAAACTGAAACTCAGAAAAGCTCCTCATTGCCCTAAGGATAAAGTGACCACCTTTCCTAGCTCATCACTCTTGACTTCAACTTCCACTTTCTTTTCTTTTCTTTTCTTTTCTGTTTGAGACAGAGTCTCACTATGTTGCCCTGGATAGAGTGCTGTAGCGTCACAGCTCACAGCAACCTCAAACTCTTGGGCTTAAGCGATTCTCTTGCCTCAGCCTCCCAAGTAGCTGTTGACTTCCATTTTCTTTTTGGTCTCTCTCTCTCTGGATATGCCTCGCCCCTTTCTTCATATTCTCTCTCCCCCTCTCCTCCATCTATCTCTATCCTATCTCTCAGGTGATCCCTCTAGTAGAAGCTTAGCAATCACTTCCCCAGGAAATATCTTGCTGCCCTCCCCTGGGACCCCCTGTCTGAGCACTCCCTATACCCTGTATCATAAGTGCACATATAAAAGTTCTTCACCCTTGTGTCCAGGGAACACACACGTCTTCCGATTCTCTGTTACCAGCATCTCCAGGTTTCCTGTGAATAGCACATGGCCTGGGACAAAACTGTAACCCGAGCAGAGATTCCTCTTCCATCCTATTAGCCTATTTATGCTTTTCTTCCTTTCCTCCCATAACCCAACCCCAATAATTAGGCCTCCATCCCTAAATCTAAGAAATCCCTTTTTTTTTTACTTGCATGGTGTGACAACTTAGAACACTTCTGGTGTTTCTCCCCTTATTTCTGTGCATGCATTTTAGAAGACTTTCTCGAGAGGACTTAACCACAAAGAATGGATGCCAAAAAGCTGGAGATATAGGTAGTAGCTCAGAAACAGGGGGCCGTGTTTAGGGTACTGGGAAGAGAGTGCTCCCACTCTCCTGGTACTCCTTAAATGCAGACCACGTAGGAAAGATACAGAGGACACCAGCTCTTCTCTTGTTTTCCCATAGCAGTCCTGGAAGCAGGCTTGAGCTGCTTGATCCAGGACCTAGGTTCCTGCTGTGAGCACAGTGTCCTGCACCTTCATTCTTTCCCGTACAGGGGCGAGCACTAAAACTCGTTACTCTGCTTTCCAAGCCTCAGTGTCCTAATCTGTAAAGTGAGAACGTTGATTCCCATTTTTATAGTAGCTTCAGAAGAATTCAAGGAATTTGGTGCATAGCCTGGAAGAACTTGGTAAATATTATTTTTAACATTTGTCTAGGACCTTCCAAAAATAGGCAAAGGACTCGTCTGTCCTACATGTTGGCTCCCACCCCTGCTGGCTGAGTGAGCCAATAGCAGTGTGGTCTCTTCCGCAGGGAAACTCCCTTACATCTCACACTCTTGGGTCTTTGGCTCCTATTGCTGGTTGGACACATCCCTCGGATTACATGGCAAGCTCCTCGAGGGGCAGCAAAAGAACCAGCCCTTCTCTGGAGCTTCTCTAAGTGCCTGCTGAGGTTCTGGGTCCCCAGCAAACATTTGCTGACTCGATTATATTTCACTCAAGAAAATGTTGACTGAGCTTTCGTACCATGTTGGTCACTGTAGCCAACTCTGGGGTGAGGATGCGGAAGGTGAGGAGGCAAGACTCACCTGAAGAGCACAGGAAATTAACCCTTCTGCTACTCAATAAGGGGAAGAAACTTAGGACTGCCACTGGGCAGACTCAGTTCTGCCAGGTGGGCGTTATCTACCTTCTTCAGGTAGGTCTCACCATTCCCACTTTCTACAGGAGGACACCAAGTTTCCCAGAGGAGTAACCTACTCCAATTTCCCACACAAGACTAGAAGTTAAAAGGGCAAAGTGAGATTGACACGGTTTCCACTTCCCCCCATTTCCTCATGCTCTCTCCCTCACGTTTGTCAGCATAGGACTCAAATATATTTCTATTTGATCAAATAGATAAATAAATGAATATGCAAATTGTTGCAACACAAGACTTGCTATGATTTTTGTCTCCAAAGGGAAACAAACTACTATGGGTGTGCCAAGGAATAATAATGGTAACTCAAAGTGAGGTGGTAAACAACTGATAAACCCAACCATGGGTTAATGGAATATAACATCAGTAACAAGGAAAAGTGGGGTACCCGGTTCTCACCTGCGCCCTAATGCGGAATCTTCTCTTCAATCAGCAGCTCAGCCTGAGTGCCATGTGGGGGGGACTTCTTACATATATCACAGGCTCTCCATTCCGCCGTGGAGAGTTCTCATTCTTAGAAAGGTTTTCTTTACTTTGGCCCTCACACGGCTGCCCTGGAAATGCTTAGTGTAAGTTTTACCCTCAAAGCATTAACCAAATAAATTGGTTGACTGAAGGTCTGTAATCCCTAGGAGAGCGCTGTAAATTCCACATTGTCTGAATATTTCCATTTCCTCCTCAGACCATTGCAAAGGAGGGAGGAGCCTGAATGGACTTGGGGGCTTGGGCAGAAACGTCGGGGCTGGGGGCAGAAGGGAGGAATATCTACATCTCTTTTTGGCAGCCTTTTGTGCAAAGCATTAGAGAAATGTGAACCGTGGAGACAAAATCAGAACAGGACGAGATCTTTGCAAGCTCTTAAACTAACCCAGGTTCTGAGGTTCCCAGAAGGGAGATAACTTGATTTTCTCGGTTCATTTCCATTTTTGTTCTGTCTCAGGAACTTCTTGATTCCAGCTGGGCCAGGAAGGTGCATGGCCAAAAAATCCAAAGAATGTCTCCTGTTATGGGACGTTCAGCCCCATTCGTACAACTAGGAAGTTTCGATACTTCGGATAACGTCTGACAACGGGACTTGATGTCCTTGCTTTGCTTTGCCCTTGGCAACTTTGGGAGTCTGGTTTGAGGAGAATGGATAAGGGAGTCTACAAACTATTAGAAGTGGCAGGCTTATCTGAAAGCAACACTCAAGTTTTGACCAATATTCTAGACCTGGGTAGCACGGTGAGTGTAGCTTGTTGGCAGAGTTTCTATGATAAGGCTGCACCTCCCTCTGAAATTCTCACACTTCTCACACTTACACTTTGCACAGTGACAAGGTCTGAGCCTGGGTCTTTTACTTCTTTAGTTTCTAGCACAGATCAAGGCACATATCCCTAAGTAAACACCTCCATTTATTATTTTTACAGCATCAGGGAAAGCAGAGAGGGAGACCAAACTAGATTGCAAAGAGGAAATGAGAATGACTTGTTCATTTCATCACCCCCCAAGTTGACAGAGTGTTCCAGTGAATACAGAGGATCACGGACAGAGGAGAGGGCGGCCTGAATTTGAAGGTGTGGGCGCTGACTCTGTTGCAGGAGAATTCCAGGACCTCACGCTGTCTTCACGGTGGCACTCCACACTGACATCTGTCCATCTGGACGCTCTCTGTTTGTTTCCTAGTGAAGTTTTCCAGGAATCTAGTTACTTCCAACTTTTGGCTATAACCTCTCATGTTCCCAACCTCCACTGTCATCCTCCATGAGACTCTTCAGATCCTAGACCTTCCCCTTATGGGTTGTGTGACTTATTGGGGAAGGCCCTGTACTTCTCAGTTTCTCTGGGTTACAATAACCAATAACATTAACCTTGAAGAATGGCCAGGGAATTGGCTATCAGGTGGTTTATGTGCCCAGCACAGTGGCCGGTGGACTACTGGCTCCTTATCTCTTTGCCTGCTTTCTCTCTGAACCTGTGCTCCTGTGAGGCCTATTCGTGGATGGCGTTGGGGAGTGTGAGAGAGAAGACAGGGAGAAAGAGAGAGACAGAGGAGGGAGAAAGGGGGAGAAAGACGGAGACAGTGTGTAAGCACGTTGGGGGAAAATGAGGAGTGCATGGTCCATCTTCCTATCTTATTTCTGAGTCCATTTCTAAAAGCCTCCCAGCCCTTCCTCTCAAGCTATCAACATCTACACCGGAGGCCCTGACAGGGTGAAAATTAACTACCAGTCTCCTGTAATCACTGTGCAAGGTAATGAAGGGCATGGTTATGCTTCCTCCTCACTGTCTGTCGTCAGGAGGGAGCTACGTTTGCACCTCAGGAATAGCCTGTACCTTGAATTACACAGGCTGTGTGTGTCAGCGCGAGTGTGCATGCATGTACATGTGCAATGACGTGTGGTGGTCAGGGGTGTGTGTGTGTGCGAATCACTTCCAGCTATTCGCTTTCCCATGAGGAATTCAGGAGACTTTTGTTCTGCCTGGCTCTGCCTGGCCCTACACCCAGCCTGCACACATGTCCCCTCCTCTGACCCTGTATTCTCCAGTGAGCTGATCTCATTATGGCAAATTTAGTTACAGCTGAAGTCTCCTTGTAACAAAGATTATGTCCAAGCCCAGAGTAATGGAACCTAGTCGATTTCATTAAAATAAAATTGGTTACAATGAATAATTCAATAGGATGATTTTGTTTCCTCATCTCCTCTTTGTAGATCGAAGAGCTAGTATTTATAATGATTTTTTTTTAAAAAAATTGGATTTTTGTTTAGGAAAAGACAATCAGCCATAATATCTGACAGCCCCCACCTTACGAGATCGGAATGATTGCCCCAAGAAGCTGCTTTCAAATGCTAAGACTAAAAAATTCTTTCTCTTTCTCACATTAGCAGCAATAACCTCTGGGTGGTTTCTAAGCACAGCTGCTGCTTCACCTCTTGCCCCTCTGAGGTTCTGAGTGGGTTAACAATTCTCTTGTTTGAGTGATGCTTTTTGAATACTTCTAGGAACTGGGTGCTAGTGCTAAATTTGGAATTCCTGGTTCTCATGCTGTCCTCAGCCCTGTTGTTCCAAAGCAGGACATGCAAGAAGAGGGGACAGAGATAAATGAAGATCGGACCTGCTCTCCACGAGCGCCAGCCTAATGGGGAAGCCAGACACACAAACAGATACTTAGTGTTCAGCCTGATAAATGCAGCCACTCAGATGGGTTCACCAAGTGCAGACGCCACACAGGGGCAGAATGAGCTCTCACTATTCATGTGCACATCATTCATTCCACCTCTCATTCATTCAGGAGGCTGACGCTGTACAGGAGAGACATCAGCAAATGCCATGTTCCCGTTTCGTTACACTCTCCTAGCAGTCTTCAAAATTAAACACAGACAACAGGCGGGGTGTGGTGGTGGCTCATGCCTAGAACTTTCGGAGGCCAAAGCAGCAGGACTGCTTGAGCCCAGGAATTTGGGACCAGCCTGAGCAAGAGGAGGAGCCTGTTTCTACAAAAAAATGTTTTTTAAATTACTTGGGAATAGTGGCATACACTTGTAGTCCCAGCTACTTGGGAGGCTGAGGTAGGAGGATCACTTACGCCCAGGACTTAGAGGCTACAGTGAACTGTGATGATCTCATTTCACTCTAGTTGGGGCAATAGAGGGAGACCCTGTCTCAAAAAAATAAACACAAAGGAATCAGTGAAAGATCTAATAATGTAAACACAAGGAAAAAAATGAACAAAGAGATGATCAAATAAATGCTATTGTTAAGAAATGAAGTGGTGCTATCTTGAACCTCCCCCAGTGATTCCTCACTAGGCTCCAGAAAATTTCATATCACTCTTTCATCTGAAAGCCAGACCTACCCCATTGAACCTGCAACCAGGAGGCAAAATTACAGAGGAGTGTTGGAGAATAATGGCTCATTTGCAAGGCCAGGAGGCACAATGGTCTCAGAGCCGGCCACTAGGCCAGGCAAGCAGAAGCACTGAGTCATGTCTCTGGGAAATGGGAGTCTCCGAAGAAGGCAGGTGCTTGCCTGGCAGGATAATTGGAAAGGGAGCTCTGGGGACAGCATGGCCATCCCTAGAATCACATAAACTCTGGTAGCCCCAAAACTCTAGCTCCCTCAGCTAAGCTGTCAGTCCTCTCGGGAAGAGCTGCGGCACATAAATAGTGCAGTGGGGGACGGCAGAATGAGTCACAGCTTCTTAGAACTGCGAAGATCCTTGGAGATCACCAGACTCAAACACTGTCTGTTTTAAGAATGGGGAAAATGTGGGGCCCAGAGAAATGGTGAATCTAGCCTAGGTCCACATAACAAATAATGGGAGGGTTACTGTTAATTCAGGGAACACACAATGTGGCACACCGCCCCCCCCCCCACAAAGTGGGACTTTTACAGTGAATGTATTCTTACCTCTTTGAATTCCAGTGGTATATCCAAAATGGAGTTATTTCCCCAAACATGAATTATAACAGGTAGGAAATGAAAAAGATTGTCATCACCCATATGTGCTCATCATATTCCTTGCCTCAAGGCACTTGCCCATGTTGTTTCAAATCCTTAACATGGGGTACTCACGAGGCCCTACCATAGCATTTGGCTAAAGATAGGCTCATGTGGCCACATTCGATGACACTGCCTTTGCAGTGGGCAGCTTTGACAGGTATAGCAGAGATTCCAAATGTCGACAGGAAATGCTGCACATGGCTGAGATGTTACCTGGGATGCTGCTGGCTGTCCGATGACAACCCAGCCTGGGCATTGCTGGTCTTGATGGGAAACTGACACATTGGATGCCCACTGGTCCAGGAACCCCTGCGGCGTGTAGACACCACAGTCTTTAATGCTAGTTCTTCGTTCAAACTCCTCACATACTCCATCACCATCATGGAAATAGCACCGGCTCGGTTCCTCTGCAGGAGATAATGGACACAGAAGGGGAGAGATTACATAGATATTTGTGCTTTGGCCTCAGCATTCATTAGCAACTGTGGAATCAGACAACCTACGCCATCAGCACTGCCAAGCCCATCATTTTTAGTCGCAATGGAATATTACCCGGCCTCAAAAAAGAAGGCAGTCCTGTCTCATATGCAGCAACGTGGACGAACCTGGAGGACACTATGCCAAGTCAAATAAGCCTGCTGCAGAAGGACAAATACTGCCTGATTCCACTCAGGCAGAAAGGGGAAAGGGGAAGCGGCTGTTCAATGAGTATGAAGATTCAATTATGCAAGATAAAAGCATTCTAGAAATCCACCATACCATCCTGTATTCTGGGTTATCAATACTGTAAAGTACGCTTAAAATATGTGTACTCTCATATTGTGTGTTTATCTGTCACAGTGCAAAGAAAAAATTCACAATACTGTCAATCTTCGTTAACCCAAGTGAGCCTCGCAACAACATTGTGCAGAAGGCGTTGTTATTTTAATCTTCCAAATGAGGAAACTGGGATCTTCTGTCTCTTTAATAATTTTCCCCAAGTTCTGCAGGATGTTAACACCAAATGTGGGTGTCCAACTCTGGCACTCACTTTCCACGTTCTGAGTACATTATCTGACACCACAGAACATCACAGGTGCAAACTAGGGCTTATTTAACTCCAAGAGGATTTCAGTGTTGCATACAAAAATGACCTAATCTACGAGAGACATCAGCTTCAGTCCTGGCTCTGAAACTAAAGTGCTCTGTGACTTTGGATAAGTCTCTTTCCCTCTCTGGGCTCAGTCAGAACAGAGAAGGGGGTCAGACTAGTAGGACTCCAAGAACCTTTTCCGTCTAATGCTCTGGTCTTCTAAGGGTTTCTTGGATACCTTAGAAGTTTCGGTTAAAGACCAAGGGACTTCTCAAGTTCTCGTGTCATCCAGACCACAGCAAGCATTTCTGCTTGTCGTGATTACAGCCGGAGCTGGCTGCCATCATGCTCACTTAGCTGCAAGGACAAAGATCACAGGAGCACAAAGGCTGCAGTAGGAGGCCATCTAAGCAGGTGTGACCTATGCATGTTTCTTGATGTTTAACATAGAGCAGGACAAGAAGAAACCTAGATGTGGCCATCCAAAATAGATCATCCTATCTATCTTTTAATAACTCTAATATCAGCTCTTCTCTGCTTTTTCCCCCAACTTTTCTAGGCAAAGCTAAATACCCGCTCCTGTACAGTGCTTGTGGTATAAAGAGCCACACTTTAACCCTTGCTACACTGTGCTGCTCTTAAGTTTCCAGGTTGCAGCTCATCTGAAAAATTTTGAGCTCCCTGAAATGCTGTCCCTATCTAGTGTCTTACACTTGTCGTGTAATTTATCATCTAAACAACAGCATTTGAGAGTGATGGTGGTGCTATTAAAAATTATGTCCAGTCAACAGGCAAATATCCTGAGAAAATCTGAGTATCTCAGGCAAATCAGAATGAGGAGTCACCCTAAGAATCCTGCATAGTCTAGGCTATCCTTCTTCAAAAGAACGAAGCTCTGAACAGGGCACTGAATTTAGGGCCAAAGATCAGGGTTTAACTTCTGCGCCTTAGGTAACTAGGTAACTTTGCACAAGCAGCTTCACTTTTCAGATTCCGCTTTTCCAGTTGTACTGAAGAAATTATAGTCCTGGCCAGGATAACCATAGCCCTCATAGGAAATAAACATAAATGTGCTTTGTGGATTCTAAAATAATCATGAGGAGAAAAAATATTCTTGTTTTAAGGGGTTGACTTGTTCCTGAGTGGCTGAAGTAAATCAGCTTGTGAAATCAGTACTCATTGGAAGCAATTTCAAGCCACATTCCCTTAGCTAGAAGAAGCCTGGGTCAAGGAGAAATCAGACTTGGATTTCTACGATGCTGACTGTCCGGAAAACAAGTCATTGAATTCAGGGGCAGCAGAATGTTGAGCTCCTTCCAAGTTTTAAAATCCTTTGTTTATTTCTGCAAACAGTTTACATAGTGAAATACTATCAAAAGAGCCAGAATAAATCAATTCTTTATAATTCAATTATTTAAGGATGGATTTAAGCCAGCCGAGGACTCCAGCGACCAGTAGCATGCCTAGCAGTTTGACCATGAAAATAATACGGGCTCAGCACTTTTCAGTAGCTCCAACCTCTTGGCGAACTTGGCCAATTTACATATAATGTGACTTAGGCCCAACTCAAGAATGACCAGCCATATATCCAGACTTTCCTATTTAGAAACCCAATAAAGGGGACTGCAAAGAGCATTTTGACATTAGACGAAGGCATGTTCGGATCCCCAGCCTGCTACACATAAGCTGTGCAGGACTTAAATAAAATAACCCAACTTCTCTAACCTTCATTTTCCTCATTAAAAAAGAAAATAGAGGTAATAACATTTGTCTAGTATTGTTGCCATAATTGCATAAAAGTAGGTGTGCAAATGAGCTCCTTCACCCATTTTATACAATGGAAAACTGAGAGCTAGAGGAGGAACGTCCAGGTCCGAGACAGAATTGGTAGCAAAGCAAGAAGTCAGAGCTGGGCCTCCTCACACCCTGCAGCGAAATCTCCCCCTACACACAGAATCTGCATAAGGATGAAAACACAGCCTCTGGAGAATAAGATCGGGGGTTGCCTGACTCTCAGCACCATTCTCTCCCCCTTCCATACGAAGACAAATAAGGCAAGAATACAGAAAGATTTATTCTCTAAGATGACTTAATTCACTTCCTTGGGCGGGGGTGGGGGAACTCTCAGAATGGCAGGAATTGGGGCTAGAGTTGAGTTCCCATGAAGGCTAATTTCTTCCTGATTTTGTTTAAGGCCACGAGAAACCTGTGTGCTCAAACTCAGCAGAGCCTGGGAATGGAGGAGAGACAGAGATAGATATAGGTAGGTGAGTAGGTGTGCAGATAGGTGTATAGCTTAAAAGAGAAAAAAAGAAATGGTGTCAAAATCCCAGAGAAAGGGGAGCTATGGAGATGCCTGGTTTCTTCCCCAAGATTCTGCTGACAAAGCTCTTGTGAGTCCCTTTTAAAAATAACATCCTTGGATTCTGCTATTCAGTTTCTGCTGCTACTGGTGTCCCCGGGGCCCGTCAGCTACATCTGCCAGTCCGCATCTGGGGAATTCTCTCTCTCTACTCCCTCTGCCCCAAGCACTGAGGAGAACAGAGTGAAGGATGGAATACAAATGCGTGGCCAGGAAACACAAAGACAGCAGCAGCAAAACAATAAGACAAAACTGGCCTTCTTGTTTTCATTACATCAGTTTACTGGGTGTACTTTACGCTGCTGGCACCGAGCAGGCTGCAATGAAGAGTTCAAAGTCCATACCAAAGTCAGATTGTTACCCTGTCACCCTGACTTCCAAGTATTATAGTAGCTAGGTGACAGCGATGTTAATACAATTCATTGCAAGGAATAGTGTGAAAATTATATACATACAAATATATAGATACACGCACACATGCAAACACATAGACTTTTGATAAATATTTCTTGAATGAATGAATCACTACAATTTAGCATCCCTGAGGCCACACTGTTGTCTAAATATAGTTTAGATGCCTCACTCTTTGAAATTTTTCTTCAGCTCATGTCTTAGGGCAAAGGAAAAGTAGCTGAGATACTGTTGGAGACTGGCTTATGGTGGGAAGGCACAGGGCTTTCTGATTTCTCCATCCCACCTCATCTTCCCCTAGCAGGAGGGAATTCCTCATTTCAGATTCATTCCCTTCCATGTGGTGACACCTTTAGAATTCTGCTCTATCCAGCTAGGAGACTTGATATGGGTGGGGTGGTATCTTCCCTGGTTGGGCTTTCTTATGCCAGAAATTTTATTTTCCTTTTGGAAGAAATGAAATCAGTTTCAAGAGCTCGAGGCTGATGGACTTGCTGTAAGTGGACAGACACAGCTGAGCCACAGTCCCCCCAAACCACTAACTTTCTATTTTCTTTAGTCAGGAGCATAAGATGAAATGCTATACCCCTAGATTTCTGAGGCACGTCTGGAGGACACACTATTTAAGAGAAGCAGAGATTGTTATCCCCACTGGAAAGCTTAGAAGGTCAAGTCTCAAGGAAGGAGAAGGTTTGCCCTGAATTATAAGCAATGACTAGGGTTAGAGCTATTGTTAACAGTTCCTATCGTTCAAGGTAAACATAAAGGATGTAAAGTTAGTCCCCTACAGGGGGAAGGGTAAGGAGGCAGAGGCAATTGGGGAGGGTGATTGTTGAGAGGAGAGAGGGCAATTGGGGGCATCTCACCTAATATACACAATTTGAGGGTGTTATAACTTGAACTTTACCTTGGAAATAATGATTTGAAATATATATATATATAAAGTACTAGGTTGGAACAATAACAACAAAAGAACCAAGAGTTCCTTTTTTTTTTTTTTTTTAAAGACAGAGTCTCACTTTGTTGTCCTAGGTATTCTGTTGTAGCTTGACAGCTTACAGCAACCTCAAACTCTTGGGCTCAAGTGATCCTCTTGCCTCAGTTTTTCATTTTTGGTAGGGACAGGATCTCACTCTTGCTCAGGCTGGTCTCAAACTTATGAGCTCAAGCTATCCATCTGCCTCGGCCTCCCAGAGTGCTGGGATTACAGGGGTGAGCCACCGCCCCGCTTGAGAGTTCCTATTCTTGAGGTCAGAAACCCTGCATCCACACTCCTGATCTGCCTCTATTATTGCTCCGTCTCAGACATGGTATTCCAGCTCTCCAGACTTCCATTTCCTCTACAAATGGAAACAATTACATTTTATACTTCCTCGAGTAGAAAAGGAGGCTAGGTATGATCAAATATATATCAGAGAAATAGGAAAGTGAAAATCAGTCTTGAAGACATAGAGTCTATTCTTAACAGTGAGGGATGAGGTCAGAGCTAGAGGAGAAGTCTTTTTTTTTTTTTTTCTTTTTTGAGACAGAGACTCAAGCTGTCACCTGGATAGAGTGCCGTGGCATCACAGCTCACAGCAATCTCCAATTCCTGGGCTCAAGCGAGTCTCCTGTCTCCACCTCCCAAGCAGCTGGGATTACAGGCGCCCGCCACAATGCCCGACCATTTGTTGGTTGCAGCCGTCATTGTTGTTTGGCTGGATTCAAACCCGCCAGCTCAGGTGTACGTGGCTGGCGCCTTAGCCCGTTAAGCCACAGGCGCTGAGCCAAGAAGTCTTCTTAATTAAAGATTCTACTTTCATCTACCCACCTCTGGCTCCTAAGTTATCTTGAAGGATAGAAATGATTGAAGAAGATGCATGAGTTATTTTCAGTCTAAATGGCAAGGAAGCAAGTAAACAAACAAAAAGGCTGGATAAGAAACTTGTTGATTTATGAAATCACTTGGGTGAACAAGAGAAAGAAATAGCTAAATAGCTGAAAGAGGGAGGAGGAACTCGTGTCTGTCTCCACAGTACGAGATGGAAGGGATGATTTCCACAAGAAAACTTGTTTTCACACTGACTCTTACCAGTTTAAGGGTCTTGAACAGATAATCATAAGTTATTTGTCACTGTGAAAATTAAATTAAGTCAATGTGCTCTTCAAACAAGGCGTGAGATCTTGTGTATTCTTCAGAATAATGGGGTAATTTGGGGCATTTTGGTTGTAAGTTTTCTACTCAAAATACAAATCTTACTGTGCTCCTTCTTTGCATATATTCCTTTCATAGATCCTCGCTCCTTATTGACGATTTTAGCTCCGCATGCAGGACCATCCACAAACTGTCCTCTCCCTGTGCTTTCCTTTCCTTTTCTTTTTTGAGACAGAGTCTCACTTTATTGCCCTTGGTAAAGTGCTGTGGCCTCACAACTCGCAGCAACCTCAAACTCTTGAGCTCAAGTGATTCTCTTGCCCCAGCCTCTCAAGTAGCTGGGACCACAATGTCCAGCTATTTTGGGAGACGCTTTGACTCAGGCTGTTCTCAAACTAATGATCTCAAGCAATCCACCTGTCTTGGCCTCCCAGAGGACTAGGATTACCCTGTGCTTTTCCAAACCAACCATTCCATTTCTTTTCTGAACGCCCTCGTAAGGGTTGTTTCTTTCTGCCTGGCATGTGTCTTCCAGTTTTCACTTTGCTAACTCCCACTGGTTTGTTTCAAGATTCAATGAAGATGCTTCCTTAGCAATCTTCTCTATTCTTAATCCCCTCTCCCTGGCTCCTACCCTAGCGGGGTTCAGTATCCTTCCTTTATGACCTCACAATTCCCAGATTTCCTCCATCACAGCCTTCCTGTGTGTTAGTCTCCCATACCAGGGGTAGGCAGGGTCTCTGGAAACAAAACTGCTAAGTCTGTCACATCTTCATTTCCAACTCGTAACAGGACCTAATTGGAGGAGGCACCAAATACAAGCTGAGGAACAACTGAATGGGTAAACGACAACTGGAAGCACCTGGTCTGCCCTTAAAGACAATTTTGGAACTCTTTTTCTAGAATAGCCATCAAAGCTGTTGTCATATTACCCTGAATGTCATTATAATGTCTTCTTTTCAATATTTCCTTTATCTTCAAGTAAAGAAAAAAGTCATTAGGGTCCAGAGCAGGTGATTGAGTGTTGGAGGGTGTTCCAATGTGTTATTTGCAATCTGGCTAAAAACCCCCTCACAGACAGTGCTGTGTGAGCAGGTGCATTACTGTGATGCCAGAACTGTGAGTTGATATTCCTGTTTCCCTATTGATGTTTACTTGGTCTGCTGTGCTTCTCACAGTCAGCTACTGATTTTGAAAGACTATTCAATGTATTTTTGGAATGTTTTTGTCAGTCCTGCTTGTCACTGGTCACCCTGACCTCTCTTCATCAGTGACACTTTTTTTCCCCTCAGAAAAATGTTTAATCCATTTGTACACTGCGGTTTTCTTCATGGCAGTATCCCCATAAACTTGGACTAACATATCCCTGACTTCACTTCCACTTTTGCCAAATTTAATAAGAAATTTATGAATGTTTGTGCATTGCTCTAATTCAAGTTCCAACATTCTTGTGATAGCACATAAAAGCACACAACAATAAAACACCACTTAGCAAGACACAGGCATAGGGTAACACAAATAAACAACTGTAAGTCACTGATATACTAAGGTCATGAAACCTTGCCAAACTGTTTGTACAATGCTGCCAATATAAGTGTACTGTGGCAAGTTTGTGAATTTGGTTGTCAAACCTTGTGCTTACTTTTTGGTAATGTAACTACTTGCCATAAGATGACAGTACCAGAAACCAGATTTCCTCAAAACAGAGTCATCTTCTTCCAGTGGAACGTCAGTCACACTTTGCCTAAAATATTTACTAGCTTCACTAACAAATTTCTTCAAACTTTGGGATTACAGTTTTCTGAAACAAATCCCCAAGGGATTGCTTCTCAAACATTTCTGAGCTGTCCAGCTGGGATTACGAGCCCAGTAATTCATTTACAATCATTTCAGCAATGAATGAGCAACAGAAAAGAGATACACCAAAGCTTTCTGGGGCGTTTAGGAGTGAGGGCTGTTATTATCTCCAACTAAAACAGTTTCTAGTCATTAGATGAGAACTGGAGAAGGCTACCACTTCATTTAATTAATATTTACTGGTCAACTGCTCATTGTATGTGCTGGTGCTTACAGTACATTGATGAATCAGTATGGGCTCTTTCCCTATCAGTCCTTTTTGGAAAAATAGGGGAAGTCATTCTTGAGAAAATGGTTTGGAATAAACATCTTGAAGGATGAAAAGAATATGAGCATTTAAAGAGTAGAGTATGTCTCCCTCCGGAGAAGCCCCAACTGCCCCCTTCTATCATCGCCCGACCCAGCAGGAAGCAGTTAGATCGAGTCTTCCCCCCTTTTCCTTAACAGCATTTGGGGTTTCTACTCGGAGAGGGAGAATTGATGCAGGACATCTGGCACCCTAGCCAGCTCAGCGGAGCTGGCGGACCTGCCGCCTCCTCCGTGGTGGTGTTGGTGCTGCGGCAACCAGCGGAAGAGCCAGTGGGCTGGATGACAGGCAAGGAGGGGGACCTACAACGCCCACCAGAGGCTC
>CAUYRH010018851.1:0-12123 GCA_963574655.1 Perodicticus potto
CATATTTTTTTTTTTTTTTTTTTTTTTTTTGTGAGACAGAGCCTCAAGCTTTCACCCTGGGTAGAGTGCTATGGCATCACAGCTCACAGCAACCTCCAATTCCTGGGCTCAGGCGAGTCTCCTGCCTCCACCTCCCAAGTAGCTGTGACTACAGGTGCCCGCCACAATGCCTGACCATTTTTTGGCTGCAGCTATCATTGTTGTTTGGCAGACCCCGGCTGGATTCGAACCCGCCAGCTCAGGTATACATGACTGGCACCTTAGCCACTTGAGCCACAGGCGCTTAGCCAGGGAATTGGGGACATCTTAATGAAAAGGGAGCCCTTGAAGAGTGTGAAGTATTGGGTTAGGTAGGTAAGAGTAGAGGGGACTCCCCCGGCCTGGGGCAACTATACAAAGTGGGAGTTAGCTTGGCATGGTATGGGAGTAGTGAGGAGACAGCCTGACCACCCAGACATGCCAGCCCTCTGAAGACTCCAGGTCTAAATGCCAGGACCCATTTCATTCAACATCTGGAACAGTCTCTTCAGCACCACCCAGAAGTCTTATTTGTCATTAACTGAGAGTGGCATCGCCCCTACCCCTTTGAGCAAGTAAATGAGGAGGGCCCACTTTTAGTAGCCTAATATCTTACATCCACAATAACAACAAGCTGAAATTTTTTGCTATTAATTGCTCGGCAGAATGCTGTCCTTAAAATGCAAGGTTAGTCATGTGAAGAGAGAGTGCTAAAGATGAAATTATTAATTTTTTGTATACATAGTATCTTTCACAGCACTCCTTGTAGATCAAAGCAACCACATGGCCTCTTTGACCAGTGATTCTCAACATGATGGTCATCACCTAGTAAGCTTTTCAAAATGATTCCCAGGTCCTTCGCAGATCTGCTGATCAGGACCTGTCTGAGGGGAACTGGGATATTAATATTGTTTTAAGGCTCCTTATGATACTTTTATGACCACATTTGGAAATTAGAGCCTAGACATTTCAGTATGCCCAACTTCTCTTCATATATTCCTTTGATTACCTATGAATCCTAAGACTCTCTCTTTACTTTTCTTTCCACCTAACCACATTCTTCACTCTTTTCCCCCAATATTTTACTGTGAAGAATTTCAAACATACAGTAAAGCTGAAAGACTTATAGAGTGATCATTCACATGCCCTCTCCCCATTCTATATGTGTTAACATTTTGCTATAATATTTGTCTTATTCCATATCTAACTGATCATCTAGCTAGACACACTTCCATCTGATTTCTTAATGCGTTTCTAAGTGACTTGCCGAGGTTAGTATCCTTCACCTGTAAATTCTTTAACCTGCATATCATTAACTAAAGTTCAATATTTGTGGGTGGATGTTTTAAATATATATATATATACACACACAAACCCCCAAATGAACAAATCACAAGTTTACTAATAAATGTGTTTTGACAAATGGATATAACTGTGTATCCCAAGTTCTCATTAAGGTACAGAATATTTCCATTACCTTAAAGAGTTCCTGAATCTCTCAATCTCTATCTCTTCTCCTACAACAACTGCTGTTCTGATTTTTGTCACCTTAGTTTAGTTTTGCCTGTTCTAGATATTCATGTAAATGAAATAGCTCAGTGTGTACATTTTTGTGTAAGGCTTTTATCATCCAATGTAGTATTTTAAAGATTTATACTTTTTATTGTACATATTAGTAGTTAATTCCTTTTTCTGTTGATTTTATTCCATTTACAAGAATATACCACAGTTTGTTCTCCCATTCTTGCCCATGGACATTTGAGTTACCACCTGTTTTTAGCTATTACAAATAAAGCTGCTGCGAATCTTCTCGTAGAAGGCTTTTGTGGTTATATATTTTTATTTCTCTTATGTAAATACTTAGGAGTAGAATTGTTGAGTTTTAGAGTAGGCCTATGTCTGGTTTTATCAGAAAATGCTAGACTTTTGTTCAAAAGTGGTAAAACCATTTTATACTCTTACTAACATTCTGTGACTGTTCTGATTGTATGATACCCTTAGAACATTAAATATTTTAGTCTTATAAATCTTAGCCATTCAGGTGGGTGTGTAGAGGTATCATATGATTTTAATTTTCATTTCTTTGATGATTAGTGATTTTGAGCACTTTTTTCAAGTTTATTGGCTAGTAGTATAGCATCCTTTGGGAAGCATCTGTTCCCATCTTTTACCCATGTTTAATGGAATTGTCTTTTTACTTTTGAGATTCAACTTGCTAATATTTAGTTAAGGATGTTTGTGTCCATATTTATTAAGAACATTGCTGTGTAATTTACTTTTATTTTAATAGTCTTCTTTGGTTTAATCAGGTATCTTGGTTTTTGATGATCTCATAAAATGAGTGGGAAATGTTCACCCCTCCTCTGTTTTATAAAACAATTTGAATATTATTTCTTTTTCCACTCATTTCAGGCTTCACATTGTGCTCAGAGACAGCATAAAATTGGGTCTTGCTTTTTTCAATGTGGAAAAGTCTGTGATAAAGTGGAAGGTTTTAGTCAAGTTACATTTAATGTAATTATTGATATAGTTATTATTTATTTGTTTTTAGATTGCCTCAATTTGTTCTTTTTATTTTTTCTCTGCTCTTTCTTCCTGCTTTCTTTGGAGTGAATTAATTGGGTTTTTTTTTGTTCTTTTTAGAATTACATTGTAGTTTATCTACTGACTTTTTGCCAGACTGAAGACATGAAAACTATAAACAAAAGCCAGAAATTACATCTCCCAGGGCTCTTGTTCTTTGCTAATTTACTCCATTTTATCTCTTTTCCTCACCACCCATCACCCTTACCCCTTCGATGAAGTGAGCTTTCCTAAAAATGCTTGTCATGAGTTCCAGTCACTGTGCTGGGAGGACCCCCCAGACATCTTGTTAAATAGGGACAACAGTATTTTTTTTCTTTCTTTTTTTTTTTATTGTTGAATCATAGAGGGACAACAGTATTTAAGAAGATTTCCCTTTTATTTATGTTTCAAGGGCTGCTACATTACCATTGCCTCAGAGAAAAGGGCTATCTTCTCAAATGTTTTTTTCTCTTTGTCCACATACCCCAGTGTTAAGTTCACGTTCTGAATTAATGACTTCTCTGAGTGGTCTAGTTTATTATTAAGGATATGCTTTAAACATTGCCTACGCCTTGGCTGATGCAGCTGTGGGGGCAAGGAGAGAGAGCTGTGTTGTCAGATTGCTTTGGCCTGTACATCGGGAAGATGCTAGCCTCTGTCCCAGATTCTCCCTCTGCAACTACCCCGATCCCAGAAATTAACCTTTAAAAAACCCACATTGGTGGGGTTCCTTTTTAAAAATACCTATGTCCTGACAAGGCTGCAAGAGAAAAATGATTTTGAAAAGAGTAGTTTTACACGGTTACAAAGTTGTCCTGAAGGCTGAATGGGGTCCTCAAATGTATTTTTTAAACATGTGAATTATTTTCGGCAGGACAGGCACACTCCAGGGAGTCCCCAGGCTCACCACTCCCACTGGGTTTTGACTGGCCCTTGTGGGCAGTGACATGCATAGCCCTTGTGGCCAGTTCCAGCGACGGGCATCTGCAAGAGGACAGGAAACCCCGGGCGTTGGCTCAGCCTCTGGCACCCGAGTAAGGGGTCCAGAGACCAGACAGCCTGAGCAGCAGCACATTCATATCTGAATAGAATTCCTGAAGACAGAGAAACCCACTTCCTGGGCCCCGAGCTCCAGCCTTCCCATCCCAGCCTCTCTCCCAAGTTATTAGGTTCCTCTTTATGGTCACACGAGCTAGCGTTAGAAAAATCCACCTGCAAGGCCGAATCTTATGTCTCCCAAATTGAAACCTAACCAGTGCCGGGAGTGATCAGAAAGAACAAACTTGGATGCCTCTGTGCAAGTCCGGAGTGATTTGGTGTTACGGAATGAAATGGAGTTGACACGCGTCCTGGGAACTTCAGAGGAGAGCTTGGAAATCCGTGGGTGCTGAAGACCCCAGACCGAATAGTGGCTCCCGCCTCCCCGCCTCGACTGGGACTTCCCTACTTCTCCGCTCCTCAGTTAGGACTATGCGGTACTGGCCAGAGGGGTCAGTCACCGTGGGATCATGTCTCAGATGCCTTTAATGACTCCCAGTGCCCTCAGAAGAGATCCTACTTCAGCCTAAACTCTTCCCACACCACCCTCTCCAGCCCACTACCCCAACCCCGCACTTCCGTGTGTGGTGACTCCACGTGTCCTGCCTACCCATGGCCACACCACTCCCCACTCTGGAACAGTCACTTCCCCAAACCCCATCTCCACTGTATTAATTTTCTTTTTTCTTTTTTTTTTTGAGACAGAGTCTCAAGCTTTCACCCTGGGTAGAGTGCTGTGGCATCACAGCTCACAGCAACCTCAAACTGTTGGGCCCAAGCGATTCTCTTGCCTCAGCCTCCCAACTAGCTGGGACTACAGGCACCTGCCACAATACCCAGCCACTTTTTTGTTGCACTTGTCATTGTTGTTTTTAGCTGACTGGGGCCGATTTTGAACCTACCAGCCTTGGTGTATGTGGCCAGCGCCCTACCCACTGAGCTATGGGCGCTGAATTTTCTATTGCTGCTGCAACAAATTTCCACAAACTTTGTGACTTAAAACAAAACAGATTTATTCTTTCAGCATTCTGGAGGCCTGAAGTCTAAAATCAGTTTCACTGGGTGAAGGTCAAGGTGTTTGCCAGCCTGGCTTCTTCTGCAGGCTCTGGGCGAGAACCCACTTTCCTGCCTTTATCAGCTTCCAGGGGCCACCTGTGCTGCACGACTCGTGGCCCTGCCTCCTTCACAGCACTTAGCTCTGCCACTGGTTCTCAACCTTCCTAATGCCGCAGCCCTTTAATTCATTTCCTATGGGTCGCGACCCACAGGTTGAGAACCCCTTAGCCTCTGCCTCCGGATCACAGTGCCCACTTTCCTGCTGTAGTCAAAACTTCCTCTGCCTCCTTCTTGGAAGGACCTTTGTGACCACAGTTAGGGCTGCCCAGATAATCCAGGATGACCTCTCACCCAGATCCTTGGCCACCCTGTGAGGTAACCTTCACAGGATCAGGTGATTAGGATGTGGCCATTATTCCGCCCACCCACCTGCACGTTGTAGGCTCTGCTCAGACGTCATCCTCCCCTGAGAGGCCTCCCCTTCCCCAGGGCTCTGTTCAGGGCTGCTCCTTGTTGTCCCCAGCCCCGGCAGAGTCCCTGCTGCAGCAGGCGGTACCCTTCCTGCAGCTGCCTTGTCACCTCCCTTCTGCCAGCCATTAGCAGCTTGAGGGCTGGGTCTCGTCCGCCCGCCTTCTTCCTTGGAGCATCCTCCAAGTCTAGGCACCACACACTCAATCTGAGATTGCAGGAAGGAAGGCGCCCCTTCAGGGTGACAACTCCAGGATGCAAAGCCTGATGAAATGGGCACAGAGGTCCCCTATTCAAGGTGATAAAGAGGTCAGAAGAAAGCAGAGCTGTGGCTAAGTGTGCTGGTGGACCAGGTCACACATTATGCCTTCCGGGTGTGTCCCTTATGTTTGGACTCCAGAGCTTTGCCCAAGTGTCCAATAGCCATCCAGCAAGAGAGCTCTGAGTTCAGGGCTCCTCTGCTCACATCCACTGCTCACTGTAACTTTCCTGTCACTCTGACCCCAGGGATGTGGCCCTAAGGAACAAGTTCTCGGAGTCCAACTTCACTTCACCTCTAAGTTAGTCTGTGACTGGCTTACTTAGACATTGATTAACTTTTCAGAGAAACACAATCAGTAGGCAAATTCCATCCACCTATCAGGGACGATATAAACATTAACAAACATTAACCTCAACCCACAGGTTTATGGCCCTCGCTGCCCTTGGGCACATTGGCTGTACCAGCTTGCCCCAAGGGCCAGGTGGCTGCTTGGTTGAAAAGAATGAAATCTACAGTCCCGTGCTTTCAACTTATGCCACCAGACATGGGAACGTGACCCCTGGAATGTGGGCTTTATGCATCACCAAGGTTTATGAATCCACAAGAAACACAAACACACATCCCCTCACAAGGCATTTTATATCACCAGCTGTGTGTTTTATTTCTGACAAGGCTAAGCTAGTTTTAATTATTTATGCGAAAACTTCTAAGCCACTAAAAATGCCCAGCAGCAGAAGGTACAGAGGAAAGAAGCTTGGTAACCCGAGCCCTGGCTGCGGCAGGGTTCTGCCCTTAACCCTTGCTGGCAGCAAGCTCGGGCTGTTTACATTTGCTGGTTCATGTGAGTTTCTGCTGGAGGGTTAAGGGCAGCACCAGCACACACCCCTTTGCGACTGAGCAACCCCCTCCATGGAGCCTATCAGGCCACTCCAAGCCCACTCTTCAGGCATCTGGGGGTGCACAGTCACAGCACTTGTCCCACTGGAAGCACCAACAGCTTCATTCTAAGGTGGTCCCTCAGCTGACATTCCCTCTGACTCTTTTTACCATCCAGAAGGGTCTTGGCATGAAGAACCATACATGAGACTGTCATGTCACATAACTAGCACCCATTATTTTTACTTTTTAAATTTTTTTCCTTTTTTTTTTTTTTTTTTTTTGAGACAGAGTCTCAAGCTGTCACCCTGGATAGAGTGCTGTGGCATCTCAGCTCACAGCAACCTCCAATTCCTGGGCTCAAGCGAGTCTTGCCTCCACCTCCCAAGTAGCTGGGACTACAGGTGCCCGCCACAACGCCCGACCATTTTTTTGGTTGCAGCCGTCATTGTTGTTTGGCGGGCCCGGGCTGGATTCGAACCCGCCACCTCAGGTGTACGTGGCTGGCGCCTTAGCCTGTTGAGCCACAGGCACCGAGCCTGTCTGTAATTTTCTTTTCTTGTTGGGTCTTTTCCTGGTTTGGGGATCAAGGTGATGTCTGCTTCATAAAATGTGTTGGGTATTACTCCATCTTTTTCAATAATTTGGAAGAGGTTTAGTAATATAGGTACTAGTTCTTCTTTAAAGGTTTGGTAGAATTCTGACGTGAAGCCATCTGGTCCAGGGCTTTTCTTTTTAGGGAGTTTTTGTATAGTTGATGCTATTTCATTACTTGATATTGGCCGGCATATGTGAAGGGTCAGGAGAAATCTTCTAAATACGGATCAAAATTGTTTTCACATAGTAAATGAGAAAATATCATGAATGTTATATTAATCAGGTTGATAAAAATATCTCTGATTGTATGGGAAGCCCGCACACTATACTCCAAGACTGAATTATTGTACACAGTTATGACTCAATAAAAAATAATTAAAAAAAATAAAAAATAAAAAATAAATAAAAAGAGCTAAATCCTTATCACCTTGTGTGCACAGCTTACTAAACCAATCCATATGCTTTGGAAATACAAGAATAATTATCTCGTCAATTCACTAATTCATTGCTTTCAATTTAGTTATCATTTCTATTGATTTTTGAGCTTAGAATATTTCCTGGTTCTGTTCCCATCTCCACATGAAGCTTTAACTTCTCCACTTCTTCTTTCCCAAGAAATAATCCATATCTTTCATGCTTGTTTCCCTAGAACTGGTAGACAGTCTTCTACATTCTAGTTTTTTTTTTTTTTTTTGCAGTTTTTGGCCAGGGCTGGGTTTGAACCCGCCACCTCTGGCATATGGGGCTGGTGCCCTACTCCTTTGAGCCACAGGTGCTGCCTTTTTAACAAAATAACTCTAATCATTATGATTTATAAATTCCAGAAATTTCTCAAAGAATCAGATTCAATCCTTGTGCAGTGCCCTATAAGCAGACAGGTCGAAGCATGTTTTGTGCTTTTAAAAAACGATAGCCCCATCCATTGCATCCATTGCTTCCAGCATTGTCTATTCAGTTGTATTAGTGACCCTTCTTCCCAAAGAGAAAAGAGCAGGGGAGACAAGAGAGAAGTAGTCATTCCCATATTTTTTTATGGTGAGAGGAAGAACAGCTTTCCTCTGTGGAAGGGTAAGTGAAGGACATGGGGTTCTTCCCTAATGGGAAGTATGTGAGCTCCTTTCTCACCCTTGGGGAAAGGGACCTGAGGACTGTTGATAAAGTCACTTGGAGAGTTGGAAAGCCACAAGGAGTGTGGAAGGTCATTCTTTCGGTTCTGGGTGATAAATTATGTTTCAATAAATTTCAAAGGAATAAAACTTTATATAGTATATTCATATGAACCCAGAATTAAATTGGAAAACAATAATAACAATTTAGGGTGGTAGAAATGTCCTCAATAGGGTAATCTAAACAAGACACATCTAAAGAACACATAGATTAAATAAGAAATTACAGGGAAAGTTAGAAAATGTTTCAAACTTATTGACAATAACATATAGCAAAAGTTGTGGAACGTGGTTAAAGCGAAAATAGAGGGAATCTTACATGTTTAAACTATAAAAGAATAAAGAACTGTGAGCTTTATTTAACCCTGTGTGTTTTCACAGTAGTGGATATCTATTGTGCTGTTTCACCTATGCTGCATTTATGACTTCAAATTAGTCATCTAAGTTGACGAATTTAGAAACAGAAGATTGAATTAAATCCAAGGTAAACAAGAATAGGTAATAAATGAAGGCAAGAGCAGAATTAATAAAATTGGAAACAGAAACAGGAGACAAAATCAGTAAATCTTTTTTTAAGATCAAAAAAATTAATACAGCTCCAGTAAGACCTAACAAGGAAAACCCCAAAACACAAAGAATTAAAGTGCTAATGAATCAAACAAATCAAGAAAAGAGCACTCTGGGAGGCTGAGGTGGGTGGATTACTTGAGCTCAGGAGATCAAAACCAGCTTGAGCAAGAGTGAGATCTCATCTCTAAAAAGAAAATAAGAATAGAATAGCCAGGTGTTGTGGTAGGCACCTGTAGTCCCAGTTACTTGGAGGCTGAGGAAAGAGAATCACTTGAGCCCAAGAATTTGAGGTTGCTCTGTGCTATGATGCCAAGGCACTCTACTAACAATGAACAAACACATGAAAAACTGCTCATCATCCGTAATCATCAGAGAAACGCAAATCCAAACTACTTGGAGATATCCCCTAACCCCAGTAAGACTAGCCCATATCACAAGGTCCCAAAGCTGCAGATGCTGACATGGCTGTGGAGAGGAGTATATTTATGCACTGTTGGTGATATTGCAAACTAGTACAGTCTTTTTGGAAAGAAATGTAGAGGATCTTGAAAAAGCAAAAGTGACGTTCCATTCAATCCTGCAATCCCATTACTATACTCAGAAGAAAAATAAAATTATTTTACCGTAAGGACATTTCCACTTAAAAGTTTATAGCAGCTCAACTCACAAGTGGAAAGATGTTAAGAAACAACTCAATTGCCCATCAACCCATGAATGTATTAACTGTGGTGTATGTATACCACAAAGTATTATTCAACCATAAAAAATGGAGATTTAAATCTTTTATATATATGTGGAAGAATTTGGAGAACATACCTCAGGAGTGGAAATCAAGCGTCCCATGTACTCAATACTAAGTTGAAACTAGTGCATTAACAACTACAGGCTTACATAAGAGAAAAACACAAATTCAAGAAGAGGGAGGAGCTGGTGTTGGGTGAGTTCCCACCTAACAATAATAATGGATGGGTATATGGGACCCTTCTTGGCTGAAGGATTCAACTATAACTCGGACTTTACCTTACAAAATGCACACCACGTAACCTAATTTTATGTACCCTCATACTAACCTGAAATAAAATTTAAAAAAGGTATTTTTGCCAGGGCAGCGCCTGTGGCTCAGTGAGTAGGACGCCAGCCCCATATACCAAGAGTGGCAGGTTCAAACCCGGCCCTCACCAAACTGCAACAAAAAATAGCTGGGCATTGTGGTGGGCGCCTGTGGTCCCAGCTACTCGGGAGGCTGAGGCAAAAGAATCGCCTAAGTCCAGAAATTGGAGGTTGCTGTGAGCTGTGTGATGCCACGGTAATCTACTGAGGGTGATAAAGTGAGACTCTGTCTCTACAAAATAAATAAATAAACAAATAAATAAATAAATAAATAAAAATAAATAAATAAAAATATTGTTGCCAGTGCAAAAGGTTGAAATACCTTTAAGGTAGCTGTAAAAACAGTAAGATAAAATTATTCGAAATTTCAGAAAATTCATAAGATAAAGCAAAATGCCTGAGGGCAAATGCAAAAAAGAAAGTTCTAAAAAGTTAGCAATAAATTAGATCAAGAGAACAGAAGGAAAGTTGTGTTGGGAATAAATGGAGATATTATTGAACACTTTCAGAATATGCTTTCTGAGAAAAATGTTGAAAGGAAACCATAAATATTCCTGAAAATTAGAGTTATTTAGTACTTAACTATCAGTTATGAAAAAGAAGTTTCAAACAGTTTAGAGTCACATATCAATGAAAAGCCAGAGGTAAAATGAACCAATGGCACCTCCAGATATCAGAGACACTTTGTGTTTGTATTAATGTGGACATGGAAGGCCTGTTAGGTTTTACTACTGCTAAGCTACATGCATCCTGTTTAAAAATAAATTATCAAATTAAGATAGTTTAATACTTCTTGGAAAAAAGATGGCGAATACTACAAAGAAAAATTAAAGATATATTCTTATTTGAACAAATACATTTAAATTAAAAAAAAAAAGAAATGATGAAGGAATTACTACTAGAGATCATGCTAGATATTAAAAGAACAATAAAAAGAATGTTGTAAATAATTCTAACCAATAAAAATAATTTACTTATGAGATTTTGGTACATAGAAAGTTATATTTAATTTTAGCCACGAAGCATCATAAGTGTGTTGTGACTAGAAATTTTCGAGAGATAATCTTCCCTCCCTCCTCTCCTCTCCTTATCTCCCCTTCCTTTGCTTTAAATTTCCTTCCATTTCCCTTTTTCTCTTCCCTCCCTCCCTGCCTTCTCCTTGTCCTTTTTTCCCCCAGAGCCAAGCCCAATACAGTAGGTATTCCTACCATCTTCCTTTACTGGAAAATATATGGGCTTTGTATTTTATCTCCAGCAAAGGTGATCTGGAAAACCCAGTCTGGACTTTCTTTTTATTCTAATACAGTATAAGGAGGAAACTATACACACAGTAGAATAAGTAGGCATTAGAGGCTAAGCTTTAGATTTTTGGTTGGTTGTAACTTTGACAAAAGTTAAACATTCCTTTGAGGAATGTGTGAGAAGTTTCTATTATAAAGAAAACCTGAGGACACAAAGGAATTAACATACAAGGAGTTACATAAAAATAATGCAATTCATAACAGCTAACACCTATATAGTGCTTAGTAGGAGCTCATCACAACACTCTTCTCAGTGCTATCTATATACTGAAACATTAAATTTTCACGAGCACCCTTTGAGATAGGTCACTATTATTAACCTCAGGTTAAATAAGGAAAATGAGACCCAGAAAGGTAAAATGATTGTCCCAAGTAATGTGATGGTGATGGTGCTGGGATTTTAACTCATGCAGCGCACTCTATAGTCCTTCTTACCATAGCATCTTGCCCTCCACCTGCGTGCCATCCTATTCACACTGGTGGTAGGTGTTAATGTGTGCTAATTGAGATGCCCTGGTATGGTAAATTTTAATAATGTTCCATTTCACTCTGGAAGGTACATTTTCCACGTGATCATTAAGTATGTGAGTAACCCAATCCTTGCATTCCAGGTTGAGGGTCTGTTCTTTGATCTCCTTCTGGTGCCAGCTACTGTATCATTTATGAAACTGAGAGAACAAGAAGAGGATTTGACTAGAAAAGTGACTATTTATAGAGGTGTTGGCAGGCACATGGGAACTAATAAGAAGCACCTGGCAGCTAGCAATGGCAGAAAGCCACTACCCCTTCCCTCATCTGGCCTGACCAGGCAAGGAGAGGCAGCCCCACTCCTCAAAACTAGAGGGCACTACAGCTGGGGAAGAGGTGCTTCCCAGGAGGATCTCTGGTTACAGAGAAGCCCAGCCACTGACAGGACTGCATGAAATCAAAGGGTGGGGATCGGAGAAGTACCCCTCTCTATCTTGCCATCTTTTGATCTTTAGGTGGCTCCTATTGTGTAAACTGGAAGTCAGAGAGTCATGTCAGGAAGCTCTGAGGTGTAAAGTCAGAGGTAGCAGGCCATAGAGATCAGTCCAAGTCAGAGCAGGTCAAAGAA
>CAUYRH010018852.1:0-14530 GCA_963574655.1 Perodicticus potto
TTGTGGCGGACGCCTGTAGACCCAGCTACTCGGGAGGCGGAGACAGGAGACTCGCTTGAGTCCAGGAATTGGAGGTTGCCGTGAGCTGTGATGCTACGGCACTCTATCCAGGGTGACAGCTTGAGGCTCTGTCTCAAAAAATAAAAAAATAAATAAAAAATAAATAAAATAAATAAATAAATAAACAACAAGTTTCAACATAGGCCATTTTGTGGCCTGTACTGCCTAAATATTTACTGTCTTTTACAGAAAATGTTTGCTACCCCCCTAGGGAGATTTCAGATGTTTAGGTGTTTTTTATTTTCAGAGATTTTTCTAGCCTAGTATAACTTTTTTTTTGAGACAATTTTTTGGTGTCACTTAGGCTGGAAATGCAATGACGTAGTCATAGCTCACTGAAACCTTGAACTCCTAGGTTCAAGGGATCCCTCCTGCCTTAGCCTCCTACAGGTGTGCACTAGCATGCCTAGCTCCTTTTCTTATTTTTATTTATTATAGAGATGGAGTCTTGCTCCAACTTCAGGCCATTTTTGTCTCTAACTTCTGGCCTGAAGTGATCCTCCCATCTTGGTCTCCCAAAGTGCTAGGATTATAGGTGTGAGCCACTACACCCAGCCTGGGATCATTTCTACTTCTTCCTACCCCCAAAAAAATTATTAGGAAAAAACTCAGCGAAATCTGCTGTGAATAATTTTTACTTATTTTGTTCTGTTTTTATTTGAATTTCTTTTTTTTCTTTTAAATGGAGGCAGAATTTTGCTCTTGCCCTGGTAGAGTGCGGTGGCATCACCATAGATCACAGCAACCTCAAACTCCTAGGCTCAAATGATCCTTCTGGCTCAGCCTCCTGAGTAACTGGGGCTATGCGTGCCCAATGCAGTGCTCAACTGTTGTTCTTCTATTTTTATCTTTTTTTTTTCTTCAGCTTATTCCCCAGGTTTGAAATTCTTCTATTTTTAGTAGAAATGAGGTCTCATTCTTGCTCAGGCTGGTCTTGAACTCCTAAGCTCAAGCAATCCTCCTGCTTTGGCCTTCCAGAGTGCTTGAATTTTTTTTTTTACTAAACTATTTTATAAATAATCTTATATTCTGATTTTTTTCACTTAAATGTGTTTTATTTAAAATTTCATAAACTTAATTTTTTATGGCAACCTAATATTCTATCATATGGATATACCACAAGCATTCTACGAAGCAGTTTTCTAAAATACAGATTAAGCAGTAAAAGGATATACTGTGAAGTTAGAGAAATATTTATTGAAGCTTACTCAGTGAATGTAACAATCTGATTATCCTTTGCAAGATTTCCTGGCTTGTGCTAATTGTCAACTTTATGTTATACGTATTTCCCTGGTGTTCTAGTGTCTTTTTCAGAACAGAGTCAAGTATGAGATGATTTGTAATTATTTAATATTAAGGCATCTTTAGTAATTTTGTCTTCTAAAAGAAGCACCCAAATTTTGCTCCAATTATTTTGAGTGCTGGTTGGTTTTTGTAGTGATGTTTGCATGTACAGTTTAATTGGCTTTTGTTTGCAGCGTCTTGGTAATGTACATTATTGTTTCTTGTTCCCTTCTCCAGCTGTCCCCACATTGTCCCTAGGAGGACAGAGTGGTAGCAGTGTTTTCATCTTCTAATTGTTGAAGTTTCTTACATATTCTTTCTCCTTTATTTTTCCATGTGTTTTCTTGTACCTGCCTTAGATCACAAATCCTCTGAAGTCAGAGACTTGTTCACAATCTAGCACATTTTTACTGCTTAAATAACACATTAGTAAAGATACATTTAAGGACTTGGGAAGGAAAAATACTCTTATTATGTCCTTTTAAATTTTAAATGGTTTTGTCTTGGTCAGATGAATCTGTTAAAAAGGCAAATAAATCTTTAAAATTTTATCTTTTTTTTTTTATTTTTAACTTTAGATACACATTCCAGTTTTCCTGATGGTGAACAAATAGGCCCTGAAGATCTCAGCTTCAATAATGATGAAAACAGTGGAAGGTAATTTGCCAAATAAGAGAACTGACTTGCAAACTACCTTGATTCTCAATTTTGCTGTGGTCGGTGCTCAAATTTGTCATCAGTCTGATAATCGGGTTTGGTATTATTTTTTCTTCATGTCTCCCTGAAGTAATAATTTGGAAACTGTTAGAAAGTAGCACAATTCTCGTATAAAACACTAGTACGTGGGGAAAAATTAATAGGATGAGGAGAGTTCTTTGTAATGTAATAAAATAACGTCCTCAATTTAGGAAATTTGTACGCTCACAAAAGGCAGTTTATCTACTACAACAGAGGCCAATTATTGCCAGAATACACACCTGCAAACAAAGTGCTGCCCACGTGCCCTGTGACCTGCTCAGCCTCCGTGCTCTTTTCTCTCTGGTGAGACACTCAGTTGTGTTCAAATGACCACCTTTGTAGTTTTGAGTTTTAAACACAGTTTATAGTTTTATTAGTGAACAGAACAATTATTTATCAACAGATTCTACCCCATAGACACTTTGTGTGAATAACTGAAGTAACACTAGACCAAATCTACTTTTTGGAGCACATTGACAAGCTAAAATTTATCTTTTCTCATTTGCTCAGGTACAGGCACACTGTTTAGTGGCATATGTTCTCTTTGTTGGTGACTTTTACAAATGTAATTTTAAATGAATTAAGTTAATGTGGATTGGTTATGTTCCTGGTCATGTGGACAAATGTAAGATTATTTAAAATTATTTCAATTTTTCTGCCTCTTATTATATAATTTTAGTGCAAAAAATATTTTAAAACCTTCTTTCATTAGTTGTACATTAATTTCAGTGTCAGGACATTTAAAGAGTCATACATATTATATAGTAGCTTATATCAAGGTGGAACGGTGATAAAAGGTTTTCTTTCCTATTCATAATTAACCAAAATTATTACCAAGCTTTGCCATTGTGTCCCTGCATTTGTGTTTGAGCTGCTATAGATCTGTGAAAATTACACTGAAAGTTGTCTTAGAAACCATTGAAAAAGCATGAATAGTTATATACATGTGAGAGGCATCTCATCTGCTCCTTAGTGAATATGTGTATTGTTCACTTTTCCATATCTAATGTCTTCCTGAATGCCATGACACATAGTTTACTTTCGTTCAAAATAGTTTGCTCTTTTTGTTAATAAAATGAACTTCAAAAAATATGCCTCTGCTATTTATTAAAAGTGAGACCAGAAGCTCCCTTTTTCTTCTCATACTGCTTGTGACTATTTAGCAATGTAGACAAAATTAGGCATCTAATTAATTTGTTTTCATTTTTGTGATGAGAAGTGATGGGCAGTTTCTATCCTAGTCACTCTAAAATCACAGTAAACCTGAAAGACCCAAAGATGTCTTCCGAGGTGATAGTTTTTAGTTCAGACTTGTTAGTTTTAATGGCAGCGTTTTGGGAAGATACAATTCCTGCCCCAGTTTCTGGCCATCCTCACTGATGCCAGGCACACCATTGATTTTTCCCTCTTCCTTGATATGGTCTGCCTGTGTGGTTACGTTAGATTTTAGACTCCAGTGAGGGAGGGAAGAGGCACAGAAGAATCAGTTGTTCTGCTTTGCTTTTCTGCTTCTTTCACTTTCTGTACCCTAATAGAGTCCTTGCCATTTTCTTAGCAAACCTTTTCTCTTTTGCTAAAGGGCATAATTTATTTCATATTTTCTGCTATTACCTTGCTTCAATATTAAGAGTGTTTTTATCTCAAGTTCATTCCTAGAAAATCCCTTCTTGATAGGATTTTCTCATAGGCCTAAAGATATGGTATTAATGCTTTATTGTGTATGAACATATTGCTTCTGGACAACTTCGACAGCCCATGTCATTGAAGCCTTAAGTAACCTTTGAGGTAGATGGCTGTATCCTACCAATTTGGTAGAGCAGTGGTTCTCAACCTTCCTAATGCCATGGCCCTTTAATACATTTCCTGTGGGTCATGACCCACAGGTTGAGAACTGCCATGGTAGAGGAACCTGAGGTTCCTTGAGGGTTTAACACCACTGGCAGGGAGCAAATGAACTGCTTGTCTGGGCCCCTTACAAGTTCACTTTAGGACCAAACCCAACATTCTGATACCTAGTAATTAAAAACCTAAAGATTAGGCTGGGCATGGTGGCTCACCATGCTTGTAATCCTAGCACTCTGGGAGGTTGAGGCGGGTGGATTGCTTGGCTCAGGAGTTCAGACCAGCTGAGCAAGAACAAGACCCTGTCTCTACTAAAAGATAGAAAAAAATTAGCCAGGCATTGTGGCAAATGTCTATAATTCCAGCTCCTTGGGAGGCCGAGGCAGGAGGCTCACTTGAACCCAGGAGTCTCAGGTTGCTGTGAGCTAGGCTCACACCACAATACTCTAGTGTGGAGTAACAGAGTGAGACTGTTTCAAAAACCAAAAAAAAAGAAAAAAAAGTAAAGATTATCCTATTTTTTTTTAACCTTTTAACTTTCAGATAATTTTAGATTTGTAAGAGTTTTGAAAATTGTGGGTGAGTTCCCATGCACTTTGGCTAGCTTCTCTTCCTTTCATTGATGTCTTACATGATTATTGAACAATGGTCAAAATTAAGAAATTAATGTTGGTTATAGTACTGTTAACCAAACTATTGAATTTATTCATAATTCACCAGTTATTTCACTAATGTTCTTTTTCTGTTCCAGGATCCAGGCCAGGATTCCACATTATACTTTACCATGATTCCTTAGTATCTTCCAGTCTGTGATAGTAGCCTTGGTCTTTCCTTACTTTCATGACCTTGATATTTTTGAAGAGGACCAGTTATTTTATAAAATCTTCTATTTGGGTTTGTCTGATACTTGCTTATATGCAATTGAGGTTATGCGTTTGGGGGGAAGCTGCAGCAGAGGCCCTGTGCCCTTCTCAGAGTATGTTAAGCTGGTAATTTTTGTTGGTGATGTTAACCTTGATTACTTGGTTAGAGTATAGTGTCTGCTGGTATTCTCCACTATAAATTTACTGTTTGTACGGTTTTACTAAATATTTAGAGTAGATGCTTTGAGGCTATGCAGATACCTGGTTTCCACTAAATTCTTGCCCACTGATTTTAGCACCCAGTAGTGGATCTTTTCTATGACAATTATTACTGTCGTGTTCTGATGGTAGTTTTTTAGTTCTCTAATACCTTCTATGTTTTTTATTAAAATACAGTAAGGAAAAGTCCCTTCCACATTTACCTTTTTTATTTAGCTGCTTATTTATGTGTATTAGTGAAATGTATATTTGTTTTATTCTTTGAGTTATGATCCTATATTGTCATTATTTTGTACTTGGCTTGTTTCAGTTTGGGCCATTGGAAGCTCCTTCAGATCAGTTCTGTGTCCTTCTGATATGTCCCATTCTTGTTTGATTTTTTAACCATTTCTTTACTTTTTGACACCCCACCATAACTCCAAGTTCATCTCGTATTTTCACTGCCCCAGTCATGGAATCAGCTACTTCTTGAGGTACTGTGGTTCCTTTTATTGGAGAACAGTATTTAGGAATGAATATTGGAGAATAGTATTTAGGAATAAATAGTATTGAGGTGTAGAATATTCTTTGATTTATAGAATTCTTTTTTGACCCAGATGATGGTTCTTTTATAGACTAATAAAATGGCTGAACATTTTCACAAATAGAGTATAACTAAATCTGGATTTCTGATACCTTGTTATTTGGGGCATTTTATTTTACTTTGTTGCTTTAAAGTTCAATGCAGAGAAGGTGTTGACTGTAGGGGAAATAAAATTAATTCAAATTTTGAAGAAAAAAAGAAGTGCATATAGATGCTATGTAGTTACTGTTACTAGACTGTCACTGCCTTTAGTCCCGTTCAGTGAACAGAATAGGGAATATTTGTACACAGTCATCCCTCAATGTATGTGGGGAGATTGGTTCTAGGACCCTTGTGGATTCTAAAATCTGAAGATTTTATATAAGTTCCTTAAATGTTCTTGGCCACGTGTGCCTCATATAAAAAAGGCATTAAAATTTGCATATAACCCGTGAACATACTCTCATACTTTGAATCATCTTTAGATTACTTAGAAGACTAAATCCAGTATAAGTAATGCTATGTAAGTAATTGTTATATTGTATTTTATCGTATTTTTATTGGGCTTTTAAAAAATATTTTCAATCTGTTTAAATTCACAGATGTGGAACACAGGGTATAGAGGGTTGACTCTTATCTGCTGATACAAATACAGCCAATTATATGTATTTCTGTATATATCTGTGTAAAGCTTTTTTGTGTGCGTGAAGAAAAGGTATATAAGCCTATGTTGCTACCAGTTCAGCTTCCCTGGGCTCATTCTGGCTTTCATTCTTACTTATAATGTCTTTCTTTAAGAGCGAGTAGCCTAACTGTCATCAGCTACAGAAACTAATTTACTTGTTAAACTCTCGTATACAAACCAAGTAACTTCAGAACTGTTGATTTCTATACCCTTGTGAGAAACAGATTTTCCACCTAGAGTATATAGTGTTTCTATACAGCTCTTTTTGTCTTTTTCTTCAGAGTATTATGTCAAAACACTTTTTCAAAGTTATTTAGGTCCTTTGAGCCAAAATTATGTTAGTTTCTTTCCTGTCCTCTTCCCTGTGATGTGATTCATTTGTAATACAGTTAGATTCATCTGTTGTAGTCTACATTCTGTCCTCCCCCACATGTCCTCATCGATTTTTTAATTTACAAACATTAAAATTCAATCTATCTGGTATATAGTTCTGGGTGTTTTGACAAATGTCATTCATCCACCACCATGATGCTACACAGAACATTTCAATCATCCCTGAAATTCCCTTGTGCTGGCCCTGTATAGGTAAACACCTCCCTCTATCTCCAGCAGTTCCTGGCTACCACTGATCTATTCTCTGTCCTTTTAGTTTTCCTTTTTCTAGAGAGTCATATAAATGGAATCAGAATGTATAACCTTCTGCTTAGCAAAATGTGATTAAGTTATCTGTCTTATGTGGCTTGATATTTCATTCCTTTTTATTGCTGGGTATTATTCCATTGTGTGAATATATTACAGGCTTTTTACTTACCTATCGAAGGATATTTGGGTTGTTTATATTTTAGGGTGATTATGAACCTTATCAACATTGGTATATAGATTTTTATGTCCACATAAGCTTTTATTCTCTAGGGTGTTATACGTCTAGGATTGCTGGGTGTGTAATATAGAATTGTCTGGCCTTTGTCCCCAATTCTTGGGAAGTACCCTCTAAATCCTTGGTGTTTCCCAAGTGATAGGAGTTATTTATGGTGGGCTTTCTAGTTTATGCTAACAAGACAGCTCTGGATGGAGGCTGACCATTCCAGAAAAGCCAGCCATGTGATTAGATGGTTGGGGCTTTGACCTACATGATAACTCAGTTGAGTTCAGCCTCATTGCCAATGATTCAGTCCTGCCTACATAGGGAAATTCCAATAAAAACTCTGGGTACTGAAGCTTGAATGAGCTTCCCTGGTTGCCAGCACTCTGTACTGACATACATCAATATGCTGGGAAGGTACTTGTCTCAAAGATGAGGAACCTTTACATTCGGGACCTTCCCTGACCTCACCTACGTTTCTCTCCCTTTATCTGGCTCATATTCATCATGATGAAACTGGTCATAAGTAAAGTGCTTTCCTGAGTTCTGTGGGTCATTCTAGCAGATTATCAACCCTAAGTGGGAAGTAGGAGTCCCCAGATTTGTAGCCAGGTGATCTCAGGACCCCTGGATGTGGAGCTGGTGTTTGATGTGAGGGCAATCTTGTGGAGGACTTCGCCCTTAACCTGTGAAGTTGGGCCTATCTCTAGGTAGTTGATATTTGTATTGAGTCATATAGGAAGTATATTCTTAACTTAGTAAGAAGCTGCCAGATTTCCTTGAGTGGTAATATCATTTTGCATTGTCACCTCAACATGTGACAGTTCTAGTTTCGCCTCACAAACACTTGGTACTCTTAGTTTTTATTTAGACATCCTGATAGGTGTGTTATGGTATTTGTTTTGCTGATATTTTGCTGGGAATTTTTGCATCTATATTCAGAAGGGATATTGGTATATAATTGTATGTCAGAGTAATGCTGACCTCACAAAATGAATGTTCTGTCTTCTGGGAAAGCTTGTGTAGTGTTAGTGTTATCTATTTAGCAGTCTGGAAGGTGGTTTCTTTTTTGTAGGTGTGGTGATTTGGGTATTTATCCCACTTAGTGTTCTTGTACCTTCTGTGTCTGTCATTTGTCATTAATTTTGAAAAAAGCTCAGCCATTGCTTCTTCAAAGATTCCTTCTGCCTGTTGTCTCCCACTTGTCCTTGCAGGGTTCCGGCTGTCCTTGTGTGTATGTCGCATCAACATGTCCCACAGCTGTTGGATATTCTCTTCTGGGCTAGTTTTGTTTTTTTGTTTTTCTTCACTTTTTTCCTGTTGTGTTTCAATTAGGGTAATTTTTGTTAACTTATCTTCGGGTTTCCTGATTCTTTAACAGTGTAGTGTCTACTGATAGCTGACTGAGACACTGACCATCTCCTTTCACACCTGACCTTCCTAGCAATAGTCCTCACCATTGCTGAGATTGCCCGTATGATCGTTCATGTTATCTGCTTTTTTTCCCCACTGTAGTAACCATAGTTTTAAAAAATTCTCTGTTTCAAAATCTATCATATCTGAGTCTGGTTATGACAATTGCTTCATCACTTCAGAGTGTGTTTTTACTTACCTCTTCATATCCCTCCGTATTTTGTTAAAAGCGACACATCTCCTGTAGGACAGTAGATAACTTGATAGTAGATAGTTTCTATGCCTGCAAATGGGCAGGCCTTTCCTGCTGCTGAGACCTTCACTGAAGGATCGAATTAGTCTAGTGATTAAGATGTGCTTAGTTTAAGGTTTGCCTTTGCTATAATATGACTGACCTTAGTGGCTTGGGTTCCTGTAGGCAGACTTGGTATTTCTGATTGGGGTTGGGTTTCTGACCTGTGCTGTGGCACAGTGAGGGTCTCTGTGCTTTTCTTGCTCTCCTGTCCTCCTTCTAGAAATATCTGTTATTTGAAGCTTGACTGTGGGCCAGGAAGGGCTGGCATCTTGGATTAAGCTACGGTTATAGGCACTGTGGGGGAGGGGGTGCTCACTTTATTTGCCCCTTCCCCAGGGTTGGGGCTTTTCTTCCTTTGCGGCAGTGACTACCAGCATCCTGAGGGCAGCAGTATTTGTGGACCTTTCCCCCCATAGAATAATACTCCTGTTCTATAGAGAGATAGGTGAGTTTCTTGACCCTCCCCCAAGGCTGCTGTATCCCTCTCCTGGGTCTGCACTACAGTTAACACTTCTTGGGGCTCTTACCAATCTTTACTGTGAGCACCTGGTAGAATTTTGAAGAAAAAGCCGCAATTTCTACAGGCCTCCAGGCCTTCACTGGGCTGCAGCCTGTATTCTGCCTTCACTTTACCTAAACACTTCTCTGTCCAGTGTCTCCTCACAGCCAACATAAAATAGTGCATATGTATCCTACAGGCACCCACCTCTCTCTCGATGTGGGGCCCTTAGGTTAATCTGCATCCTCGGCTTTCCAATGGATTTGGGAAAAGTCTTAATTTGTAGTTAATCTGGATCTTCTTCATTGCAAGAGTGAAAGCAATGTTCCCAACTCCACATCCCAGAGTGGAAGCTGGAAATGCTGGGACTTTTTTTTAATATGCAAAGTACGTTTTGTTGAATTTAACATGAATCTAATTTTAAATCCACAACTCAAACAATAAGCCATTTAAAATGTTGTATCTGAAATTTTTATTTTTAAATTATAAAGGTGATAAAATTGTAGAAATTTGTAAAATAGAAAACTCCAAGCATATATTCAGGGTAACTTTAATCTGTGTTTCCAGGTTAAATAAAAATTTTAAAAGCAAAAGGAAAACTCTAAAGAGCTGTTTTCCTTTTTGCATGTTCACTTTAGTCAGTACGTGGTGATATTTTTAGATTTCTCCATATTCTACATCTGGTTCCCACATGAACCAGTATATGCCTTCATAGTGTAGATCTTTATAAAAGTTTTAAAACTATGCCCAGGAATGCTTAGGAGCAAATCGTAACTTAGCCATGCTGTAGTTTGGGCTGCTCTATTTATATTTCTAAATACTCTTTTCTCTTGCTGACACACTGACAGGGAATCTTAATTTCATGAGCTCTGCCCAGCCAGGTCCTTGCCTGAGTCCTGCAGGTCCCTCAGTGTGTCCCGAGGGGACAGTCTGTTCCACAGGCCAACTTCCTGTTCGGTTTTATTTGACCTGATGAGCCCAGAGCAATTCTGTGTTAATTAATTGGCCAGCCCTAACGCTCCAGCTGTATTATCAACCATGGTAATGACTAGCAGGAACAACTTTTCATCTTTGGTTAAACTCCATGTACTCATTTGGAGAAATGTTTTCTCCCAAAGTATCCTCATCCCTGGCAAATTTTCACATTTGTTTCCCTGGTCTATCCTAAAGCAGGCTTAGAAAAATCAAAGAGAACCTGTGTAAGTTTCATCAAATGTGTGAGGGCCCCTGCTTGCACTACGAGGACGGGACTCTTCTCATCTGGAGGTTCCATGACTGGGGCAGCTCAGCCTAAGAGGCATGCTAAACCCAACTGCCCAGGGAGGAGTGCTTTCTCACTGAACAATGCTTTTTTGAGTATTTTTAGTCTCAGAAAAGGACCTGATATGTTTGAAGTGTTGTTATACACAGGCCAAGCAGAAGTAGGTTTCCTAAAGTGCAGTGTTAGGGGGTTCTTTATTGATTGCTGTTAAAGATGACAGGTGGCAACTTTGCCGTCAAAGGAAATGATAGAACACCTTATCAATGCACACAATCATTTCTGATAATTTGGTGATGGGTAAATTTCTATTGAGGTCAAATGATTTTACTGTACCTGGTGGTTCACTTACATCTTGTCATGTGTTACTTGGAACTAAGTAAAACTGTGTTTTAGAGTTTTCCCCCAAGTGTCATAACACTTAATGAAAATGTTCTTTTTTCTGTCATTTCCCACTTTAGCAAGGCCCTTCAAGTATATCATCCTTTCAGAAATTTTTTTTTCTCCATTCTTGCTTCTTTGGGTTCTATATACAGTCATGCTAAGGAGTGAAAGAATTTAGGCCTTAGGAGTTGAAGTTTGAAGACTGTTGTTAACTATGTGACAGTAACTTACTATTTGTTTATTTAGAGACAGGATCTCACTATAAACAAGACCTAAGGCCATGCCAGAAAAGGGTTAAAATGTGCACTCCTACCCTTAAAGAGTAAACTATGTTCTAAATGCCACAAGTTTTTTTCTTTTTCTCTGTCTAGTAGCTGAACAAGCACTGGCCCTAGAAATAAACAAAATGAAATAATTGCAGCTCTCCAACTCCCAGGCACTGACTATATCCCCACCCACCTTCCACCCAGTTCCACTAGGCACAACTACCTCTTTAATTGAACAAGAGACTGATTTTAGTCTCACACTGCAGACTCAAAAGTTTTGGCAGGCTCCTGGAGTAAAGAGCTCCAGTGGTCCTCTTGCCTCAGGTTCTCCAGGTAGCTGGGACTACAGGCACCCACCACAATGCCCAGCTGGTTTGTCTATTTTTAGTAGAGACCAAATCTCACTATCATGTTGGTCTTGAACTTCTCAACTCAGGTGATCCACCTGCCATGGCCTCCCAGAGTGCTAGGATTGCAGGCATGAGCCAGTGTGCCTGGCCTCCACCTCATTTTAATGTTGTCAACCCAAAAATGTAAAAGGGGAGTGTTACACACATACACATTGGGTCTTTCTTGTGAATATTGATAAGACTCCCCACCCCCTGCTAAATGTATGTTATAGCCTGCAAAGCATAAAGGCCGGCTTCTTCCCTACTTTCTCCAGAATGTACTTTTGGCTTTCCCAAGGTCATGCTACCCCCAATCCATACATTCTTTTGCAGAAAAATAAAGTTTGCTTCCTCAGTAGATCTCACGATCTTTTTCGTAACAACTCCATCCCCTTGGATACCGATGTCTTGCTCATTAGGCTTCACTCTGTCTTCCACATTGTCCTTTTGTCTTATCCCAGAAAGACTCGCAACCACAACTCACCTGATTATTTCCCAGAAGGCCTTAGTGAAAGAGAAAAACTTGTGGTTGGATGAGTTTTCAGAATGAAGTCGTCTGGAGATTTGTGGAATCACCCTTTTCCCATGAGGTCCTGTTCCTCTTCTCTTTTTAGGATTCTGATTCCTGTCTTCCTCTCCCCCCAGCTTAAACGAAGGGGGGAAATTCTGGGGGGAAATAATGTTAAGGCAGCACTTAGCAAATTTTCTTTTTTAAATGTTCCAAGCTTAAGAAAACTACCATCCCAGGGTGGTTTGGTTTTTTGTTTTGTTTTTCCCAGTTCTGAGGGAATCTGTCCAAATTTAAACACTGAGTAACTTTCCTTTAAACAAAAAGACAAATGACTAATGGTTTTAAATTGTTAGGTTTTATTAAGATAATTGGCAAAATTTCAACATACTCCTTACCTGTATGAAGTTTTAATAAAATATGAAGGATCACTCATGATTACAACTAAACTCAAAAGTGAGCTGTAGAGAGCAGGTTTGTAAATTGATAAATGTACTTGGTAAGAAATTATTCACGTCATTTGTTTCATTCCATAGAGAATTCTTTGCAGAGAAATGTCATGACCAAGAGAACAAAGCCTGCCTCACCAGAGAGCACCTAGAGTAAGAGTTTTCACAATGATGTATCTGTGGATTATCAAATACATCAAAGTTTATTAGAGTATTTCCTTTTCAAAAACAACTGCTGTGTCCATGTGGCGTTCCCTGTCCTGTTTTGGGTTTTCTAATTGGTATAATAAATAGTCTTCAAAGTGGATAAAACGTTGCTAGAGGGAGTAACAATTATTTTTTGACACAGTACTGTCTGGAAAAGAGTTGTGTTATAATACTGGCAGTATCTTGTTTTGCAAGAGATGTTTAAGTATTTGCAAGTCAAAACAGAAGAGTGGGTATTTGTCATTTACTGTCACATGATTTTCACAGGTGAAAATATTCTTTTGCATATTTACGATCCGAAGAAAAATTGTCTCAAATTCAGGTGTGAACAAAACTATAGTATCTCCTTTTACGGATTTGCTTAGGTGAAAATGTTCACTGAGTGAATAAATTAGGTCTAAAAACTAATCATTTGGCTCATAAAGCCTCAGGAAGGCTTTGATGGGGGAAGGAAGAACTTGAAGCACAGCAATTTCATCTGTAAACAACAAACTTCTCTATGAGTCATTTTCATCTGCCCACTGGATGGTGCACTTCTTACTGGCACAGTGTTCCAATGATGGAGTGTGGTTGCCATGAAAATGCAGTGTTGACACTACCACTATAAATGTGGTCAGAATTAGACTTAGTGTTGACATTGCCCTTGGAAAAGGTGTTACTTTCAAGGAGCCTCCTAGTTAAATTAAATGCAACAGTAACTTTAATCTTACTAATTCAAGGACAATGGATGGCACTTCTAGGTAAAGAAAAGGTATATATATATATATGTGTTTCTACCCATCCTTCTTAGTACAGACCTAAATGGGATTAATAACCCCAGTGTTTGATGCTGCTGTGATGTTGTCTAACCTCAGATATCCCGCAAAAGTACACATCTAGAAAATGAACAAAGGAAATCTTTAAATCAGGGATTGACTCCCTTTGAAACTCACAGTGAATGTACAAGGAGTTTGTAATGACTTCATTTGGTGACTTGAAGTCTGTTTCCCTACCAATACTATACTCTCTTGCTTATATTTGTTTTACTATTCCTATTCTAACAAAACTTGTTTAGCAGGCAGACAAATCAATGCAGATGTTAGACTAAAAAAGGGATACTGTCACTCTTTAGGGACTGAGTATAGAACTCTCATCACCACTAAATTACACAATGAATAAAAGTACAAAACACATAATTCACAGATTATACCTCAGTATTAACAGTTAATATATAGATATAGATACTTTTATATCTGTCTAATATTTTTACAATCACCAGATACACCATCATTAAATACAAGTTACAGAAGTGTGTAGATACCATTAGTTAGAGGGTTACTTATTGCTTACTTCAGCAAGCAGCAAATAAGGGCACAGGATTAAAACTGAAGGGAACTACTTTCTATCACCAGTGGCATTAAGATATAACACTGCATTTCACAAAGCACTGCTTTTTATCTAGTTTATAGAACCAAGAGCAGCATGTGTCAAACCAATAACCACTACTTTAGTATGTGTTATAGAATTTTAAAGGACTTAACTTACAAATGGTACCTAACTACTCTATAAATATGCATGTTGTGAACAAATGAATAGTAACTATTTTTACAATATTGGATTATAACGATCACACTAGAACTACTTTGCTTTATTTTCTAGAGGTAATGGTATGAGAAATGGAGTTAACACTTGTGTAATCAGACTACAAAATCCAGACCCTTAAAATGGGTCTGTGTTTGTCCCAGTTTCATCCAGCCATTTTTTCCAC
>CAUYRH010018854.1:0-57892 GCA_963574655.1 Perodicticus potto
GTCATCAAGCCACACGCAATAAAGATGGTTCCAGTCCATGAACCCCTGTATCACTCTCCCTCCGGAGAAACCCTAACTGCCCCCTTCTATCATTGCCCAATTCAGCAGGAACCAGTTAGATCGAGTCTTCGCCCCTTTTCCCTAACAGCAGTTAGAGTTTCTACTCAGAGAGGGAGAATTGATGCAGGACATTTGGTGCCCTAGCCAGCTCATCGGAGCTGGCGGACCTGCCACCTCCTCCTTGGCGGTGTTGGTGCTGCAGCAGCCAGCTGAAGAGCCAGTGGGCTGGATGACAGGCAAGGAGGGGGACCTCCAACCCCCACCAGAGGCTCCAATAGCCAAAAAGGCCAGAAAACTGCCGAGGAGACACCTGTGCTTTGGTGTCTCCTTCACTTTACACTTGGGACTAAATGTGGAACCCCCACTTCCTATGCCTAGGTCAATTTCTTGCGAATTTCCTAGGCCTCAATTCCATGGATGGACTGTGTCCATTCATTGATACACTCATTCACCTTGCCCCCGGCGGAAGGGACTGTATTCATTCGTTTCCTGGCCAAGGAACCCATACACCTATATATACCCTGAGACTAAAGGCCTAAAAGAGGAGATGGGGAAAGACCGGGAGAGAAAGGGAGAGAGCTTCTCTCTCCCCACTTGAATTCTCTCCCTCTACCAGGAGCTTTGGTGTTTTCTGTATTCTTTTCTGTAAATAAATTCTGTCTTACCACTGGGGTGGGAGGGGGGAATAATGTAAAAGAATAATAAAATACATGTATTCAAAATAAAAAAAAGAAAAGAAATATATAAATTTGAACAAGTATTGGTTATCTTCTGCACAAAAATTAACAGCATCTTTAATTGTATTTTGTTTTTACTTTTCCCACCAACAATACATTTAATCTGAAAAATTTAAGATTCTTAAGAAGTAAAAGGTCAAATATTTTTGAACTCCTTAGATTCTCAGGCCCCTTACTTAAGACAGAGTGGGCAAAGTGTGGAAAAAAGCCAATTCATCCTGTCCTGTTTATGTGCAGCCCACAAACTAAGAATGTTTTTTAAATTTTTTGATAGTTGGGGAACAGATAAAAAGAGCAATATTATTTCATGACATAAAAATTATATACAATTCAAATTTCAGCATACAGAGTTTTACTGAGTTTTTGTTTATTGCCAGTATGTTTCTATGACTGCTTTTGCAATTCAAGGGACAAAATTGAGAAATTGCCTCAGACACCATATGGCCCACAAAGCTAAAATATTTACTAGCTGGCCTTTTATAGAAAATGTTTGCTGACCCCTTATCTGAGAGAAATGAACCAATATTCATAAATAATATGTCAAAAAAGTACTCTACAAAAACAAAAACAAAAAGCTCATGCAACAAGGGTTTCCCATTTTGATACACATGAATATAGCTCTAAAAGTTCATTCTTTTTCACAAACTCTTTAGTCAGTTTTCATGTTGTAAGCTCAAACCTTGCCTAAAAATCCCAGACAACATAAAGTCTGGTTTATTCCTTAAAAGAATAAAATTTGACCCAACATTCATATATCTAATGATTTTAGAATTCCAGGAATTTTCCATATGCCTCGGTTAAATGGTTCCCAGAAGAACATTCAACCAGTTCTAAATAATGCTCCCAGTCTAATATCAAAAGGAGTTAGGAATTTTCTTCTATGGCAAAGCATAATAGTGAAAAACTGTCCTGCAGAAGTCAGTAGCCAGCTCACCTGCCTTGTTAACTACCTATCTATGAAAGGCTGAACAAGTGGCCTAATTTTGAGGTTATCAATTTTCTTATTATACAAACACAAAGATCACGGAAAACGGGTGAAATCCTTTAGTCCCCCCCCAAAATGCATAAATACGAAGTTCTTAAAAAGCAATAGTATTCTCACTGCTGTATTAATACTTTATATCTTTTTATGTGAAGATTTATCATGTCAAAATCACAGCTACTCCCATGAAACTTACAGAACAATTTCTTAACCACAGAGCAAAATTTCCTGTCTCAGTCTATCAACAATCTCTTGTTATCACCCCTACTATTTTAGGGTTTTAACTGTCCAAAGCCAATGGACTATCAATCATAACTCTCAATTCCAAATGCCTCTCTTCAGGGATGGTTGAAACAAGTATTTACTAAACTTGTTGAATTGGATTTTTACTAGTGTCTTTTAGGTGCTAGAGATTAGAACAGAACCAGCCAAATCCGTGAGTCAATTTAGAATAATGGTTATAATTTTCATGCAGTACTATTTTAGACTGTAGTCTTCATCAAAATTTTTGTTCTCTGGCCTTTCTTAAAACCAGATTCTTTAGTACTTAGTGCTTTAATGCCTTAGTGCTTTTTTATTGTCAGGAATTTCTCTTATTCTGTGATTCTATTTTCACAGATTTGGAGACCCTAGTGCACCTTTTATATTGTTGTTCAACCATGATGTCAATTTGAGCATGATTTTAATAAAGAGTGGATATGGGGTATGTCTCTGTGTGTGTATATGAGAAAGACAGAGATAAAAGAAAAGTTTGCTGTAAAGAACAGGCTATCCAATTAATTTCAGCAACTCCTTTTTTCCCATAAAAACCCCTCAGGCACTTAGACACAATTTTTAGGATTCCTAAAAATCCTTTGCAACTATACCCCTTAGATTTATGTGTCATGTTTTATTACTTGAGAAATTTAGTTCATTTCATCTAGGTTTATACATACTAACTGGCATAATGTTACTGGTATTTTGAAGTCAAACTAGCCTCTTTTAACGCTTCTTTTGTTAGAAATGAGTTAATAAGTTCTGATTCCGGAGGAAATCTTCAGTGACCAGCTAAATCTGAACATTTTTATGATCCTCTTAAAATGCTACTTATAATTAACTCGGTCTGTAATCCAAAGTATCTGACATTTGTGTGAAAAGTAATAGTAGTCTTCATATTAAGAGACCTACTTTCAGCTTGGCACCTGTAGCTCAGTAGTTAGGTCACCAGCCACATGCATTGGACCTGGTGGGTTCAAACCCAGCCCGGGGCCTGCTTAACAACAATGGCAACACCACCAAAAAAAATAGCCGGGTATTGTGGTGGGTGCCTGTAGTCCCAGCTACTTGGAAGGCTGAGGCAAGAGAATTGCTTAAAAGCCCAAGAGTTTGAGATTGCTGTGCACTGTGATGCCACAGCACTCTACTGAGGGTAACATAGTAAGACGCTGTCTCAAAAAAAGAAAGAAAGACCTACTTTCTACTATCAGCAGTATTTGGGGAATGTCATTTGAAAATATGGGAAAGCAGATTATCTTCTAGGAATTAAAATCTGCAGTCATGACATATAGAATGGATTGGAACAGAGATTTACACAAAGGAGAAAAAGATTGTCTTCTCACATCTAAGAACATAATAGTGATGAGCTATATCTTAAGGATCAAATGGACAGTCATCTTAAAGAAACAGGATGGTTCCTAGGCTTTAGTCAATACATAACCTTGACTATAAATTGTTTTAAAGTATTGGCATCTCTTAAGAAAGGCATTGTCAATCTAAATTGTGTCAACCATATAAAAAAGAAAATTACACAAGTAGGGCTACCCATCCAAACATTTTCCAACAGAGTAAGTGCCTTATATGAGAAGCTACAAAGACTATAATAGCCTCATTAGTAAGATTTGTTGTATAGAAATTATAGATGTATCTGATGAATTTGACTTTTTCCATTAAACATTCAATTTATATAGCTCCTTTTGCTCTATTTTCCTGATTTCCACACTAACTAAACAAATTTCTGGTTATAATATATGTTCCCTATATGGGTCCTATCTATAATTAGAGCATGTATTGATTGTGTGGGTGTGTTTTACTCTGCATAATAACTCTTCCATTATAAATTTAAAATAGGTTCTGATTTTACATCTTAGCTTCATGATCTTGGTTAACGTGAGAATGCCATGAGAGACAAATCCAGTCTTGGCATATGGATCCTAGTTCCTCCAAAAAGAAACTAAACAAAGAAGTAATGGACTTAAACACAACCCTAGAACAAATGGACTTAAAAGACATATACAGAACATTTTATCCTAATAAAACTAAGAACACATTCTTCTCATCAGCTCATGAATCATCCTCCAAAATAAATCATATCTTAAGGCACAAATATAACCTCAACGAATTTTGAAAAATATAAATTATTCCTTCATGTATCTTCTCAGACCATCATAGAATAAAAATTGAACTTAACACCAACAGAAATCTTCATACTCAAATAAATTCATGGAAAATAACCTTACTCTGAACAACAGCTGGGTTAAGGATGAGATTAAGAAGGAAATCATTAGTTTTCTTTAACAAAAAAATAATGAAGCCATAAGCTATAAAAACCCATGGAATACTGCAAAGGCAGTTCTAACAGGCAATTTTATAGCATTAGATGCCTTCATCCAGAAAACAGAGAAAAAGCAAGTCAACAATCTAATGGACTAGCTCAATCAACTAGAAAAGGAAGAACAATCCAACCCCAAACCTAGCAGAAGAAAAGAAAGAACCAAAAGTGGAGCAGAATTAAATGAAATCAAGAATACAAGTATCATTCAGAAGAACCCTGAAACAAAAAGTTGGTTCCTTGAAAAGATTAATAAAATCAATAAACTCTTGGACAGACTGACCAGAAACAGAAAAGTGAGATCCCTAATAACTTCTATAAGAAACAAAAAAGGGAAATAACAACAGATATCACAGAACAAAAGATTCTCAATAATGATTGCAAAAAAACTCTACACCCAGGAATTTGAAAATGTAGAGGAAATGGACCAAGATGTGGGAACAAATCATCTTCCTAAATTCAACCAGTAAGAATTAGAAATGTTGAATAGGCTCAGTGCCCGTAGCTCAGTGTTTAGGGTGATAGACACATGTACCAGGGCTGTCAGGTTCAAATCCGGCCTGGGCCTACTAAAAATAACAATGACAACAACAACAACAAAAATAAAAAACAGCCAGGCATTGTGGCTGGCACCCGTAGTCCCAGCTACTTGGGAGGCTGAGGCAAGAGAATCACTTAAGCCCAAGAGTTTGAGGTTGCTATGAACTGTGATGCCACAGCACTCTACCAAGGGTGACATAGTGAGACTCTATCTCAAAAAAAAAAGAAAAGAAAAGAAAAGAAATTTTGGATATACCTATATCAAGCACTGAAAATGTACCAATAACGCAAAATTTTCCAAAAGAGAAAAGCCCTGGACCAGATGGCTTCACACTAGAATTCCATCAAACCTTCAAAAAGGAACTAGTACTTATATTGCATGACCTATTCCAAAACATGGAGGAATCCTCCCAACATGTTCTACAAATCAAATAGCACCCTGATTCCAAAACCAGGGGAAAAAACCAACAAAAAACAAAACTATAGGCCAATATCATTAATGAATACTGATCCAAAAATATTCATTAAGATCCTAGCAAACAGAACACAGATACACATTAAAAATATTATATACCATGATCAAGTGGGTTTTATCCCAGGAATGCAAGATTGGTTCAACATACATAAATCCATAAATGTAGTTCACCACATAAAAAAGAAAATCAAAAACCAAGAACATATGATTCTCTCACATGATGCAGAAAAGACTTTCGACAAAACTCAACATCATTTTCTGACAAGAACGTTTAAGAAAATAGGCTTAGGTGAAGTGCATTTTATGGGCAGGTTTTGGTAAAATATAAAAAGTTCTTTACTTTTACATTTTGGTATTAGTTTCAAGACTTGAACTTGAGAGTCATTTGACCTAAGTAAACAGGTGAATTATTTAAAATACCTTGGAATTCATTAAAATATAATGAGAGGAGAAATATTGTTTAGGGTTAAGATCTTGCTTGACTATAATTTGTATTAAATATAAAATACTCAGTTCTATGAATGATACATGACAAGCTCTCAATAATTAGTGATTATAATAGTGCTGCCTGACATTCATTTAATTTCATGTCTTTTCAAAATACTTTGATGTATATCAATGACATGATGTTAATAATGATCCCCGTCAGGAATAGGATAGGTCTTAATATCCCAATTTTTAAGAGTGGTAGAGTTGAAAAATGCAAATCAAAACCACTCTGAGATATCACCTAACTCCAGTGAAATTAGCCCATATCACCAAATCCCAAATGTGCAGATATTGCTGTGGATCTGGAAAGAAGGGAAACTTTTGCACTACTGGTGGAATTGCAAACTAATACAACCTCTATGGAAAGACATATGGAGAATTCTCAAAGAATTAAAAGTCGGCCTTCCATTTGATCCCACAATCCCATTACTAGGTATCTATCCAGAAAAAAAATCATTTTACCACAAGGACATTTGCACCAGAATGTTTGTTGTAGCCTAATTCACAACTGCCAAGACATGAATCAACCCAAGTGCCCATCAACCTATGAATGGATTAACAAACTGTTGCATATGTATACCATGGAGTTCTTTTCAGCCAAGAGAAAGCATGAAGACTTTACATCTTTTGTGTTTACTTGGATATAGTTAAAACACATTCTTCTTTGTAAAGTATCTTAAGAATGGAAAAACAAGTATCCAATATACTCAATACTAATACAATACCAATATATAAACTACATGCCCACACGAAAGAAAAAACACTAGGTATAGTCTAAATGAGAGGGGAGAAGAGAAAAATGAAAGGAAGGAGAAGAGAGGATGATTGGTGGGATCTTGCCTAACGTGCACAATGCAAGGGTGTTCAGTATTCCCCATGGGTGAAAGGCTCAACTACAACTTGAACTTTACCTTAAAAATGAAAATAATGACATGTGTACACTCATATTAATCTGAAATAAATATATATTATAAAATATAAATAGGATTTTAGTTTCAAATAAAAGAATCCACTCTAGGTAATTTAAAGGTAAAGGGGAAAAAAAGAAATTTGGTCAGGATTATTAGGTTATTTACAGAATTTCCATAAAACCCAGAAAAGCCACATTTGAATGCTATGCAGCCAGTAACATGAGCCAAGAAAAACTTCCAATACCACATGGTTCTACTATTTTAGTAGAAACTCCACTACTGCCAGCACCCATCATTCAGCACTTGTGATACTAGGGACTAAACCTGAAAAACTCTTTCAGGACTACCCAAAAGAACAAATGCTTCTACCACAAAACTGCAAGGAGACTTTGTCTCTCTCGGTATGGCCACTCTCATGTTGTTTATTTCATCCTTCCAAGTCTCACAGGTATGCACCATTTTTGCAGAAGCTAACCCATATTACCAGCTTCAAGGGGAGTCTGGAAAATGTATTTTTAATCTTTCCAACCTCTGCAGTATGCTATCTTCCAAATTTTCACACTAGAAAAGAGTTGGAATAGGTCAGGTGAACCAACTCACAGTATCTTATCAAAACTGTTATACCTCTTAAAACACTTTTAAAACTGTCATATTTGTTATCTCTCTCTCATTCTCACTGTTCTCTCTTTCAACTCTACCACTCTTAAAAATTGGGGTATTAAGACCTATCCTATTCCTAACAGGGATCATTATTATCATGCCATTGATACACATCAAAGTGTTTTGAAGAAACATGAAACTAAATGAATGTCAGGCAGCACTATTATAATCACTAATTATTGAGAGCTTCTCATGTATCATTCATAGAACTATTTTATATTTAATACAAATTATATTCAATGAAGATCTTAACCCTAAACAATATTTCTCCTCTCATTATATTTTATACGTGGCTATTTAAAAGTTAAATAAATTCCAATGTATTTTAAATAATTCACCTCTTTACTTACGTCAAATGACTCTCAAGTTCAAGTTTTGAAACTAATACTGAAATGGAAAAGTAAAGAACTGTTTATATTTTACCAAAACCTACCCAGAAAATGCCCTTCAGAAGTTTCATGTTTTTCAATAATTAAACCTTGCCTGCTAAATTCCATTGACACTTGGCTGCTTAAGAACTTACGGTTGCTCCCTGATCCCTAACATATTAATATAACTTTGAAACCTCACGTCCTAAATTATTTAGTTTCACTTAATTCATTCTCTGTTCCAGGTAAACTATTTGCCATAATCCTTTTAACTCTACTAACCTATCTTTGGTCAGACCAATCCATCAACTAGGAGGTCCATTGGGTCCATCGCTTCTTTCAAAATGGCACCCTGTGCACTATTTTTTAATCAAGCATTTCCCTAGGCCTCATTGAGATGAAAACAGAAAACTACAAAAAAGGAATAAAACCTTAACAAGATTGTTAAGAGTAATCAACAGCAGTTGAGAGCCTTCTGGAAGATGGAAAGCTTGATGTAAAGTGTGTTTGACAGATGAAAACAAGAAGAGAAAGCTAGAGTATGATATGAGGATTCTGTAAGGGATGTTGGAGTCGTTTTGTGCACTAAAATCCAAAAAGGCTCTAGCTTCTAGTTACCAGGCATGATAGAAGGCAGAAATAAGCAGGGGGTCTGAAAGCTGAGGTGATAAATTGAAGCATTGTATATAAAATGCTTGCCCCTTTATTTTGCAGGCAGCTTAGCACTTACCCTCAAGTAAAATGGGGGCTTTTCACAACATAATAGAGAAAATCATCTGGAGAGAATTAAAGCATCTAAGGTGCTACTGGATTGCAGAGTAAAGTCATGTATATTCTGACATACAGTGTTTCAAAGCTATTTTACGGTAAGAAAGAGGGAAAATGCCAGAAAGCAAAAGACATGGAATAAAGGATATGGTGTGCCTAACTCAGAGGCATCTCAAGATAATAGCCAAGTTGACACGTAATTGAAAGGAAGACACAGGGTTTCAGAAGAGGGGTCTCTGTGGGGGAAAACTTCACAAAACAGCTATTATGACTAAAGCATAATTTTATGTAATGGAAAAGAAAATTCATTTGACCTAAATTAATGCCCCTTTGATTGGCCCAGGTTGTTACAATGGACTCTTAGAGAAGATATGATTTTAATATTTTACTTTACCCAGTAATAAATAAAATGTATGGAGTCCCAATAACAGTAATGTTGCACATTGGTTTTCAACTTTTACTTCAACTAATGAACAAATGCAGATGACTTCATTATGATTGCATATCATAATTTAAATGTTAACAACCTTGAAAACATAAGAATAAAATTAGAAGGCAGATGGAGGAGAGTAATGGGTGCTATTATTCTTACCAGACACAAAGGGTTTCAGGACCCTAGAGGTAGTAAAATATAAAACAGAGGGATAATAGTAAAACTAAAAATAATGCAAATTATAAAACATTAGAGGAAAGAAAGGACAGGCAGCTGAACAAAGTTTTCATATTTAATAAAATAGAATAAATGGATAAATCTCTTAAATTAACAAAGAAAAGAGTTATACGTCTATAAAAAGTTATAGCACAACCACTGGAAGATCTAAAATCAAATAGGCTCCCTCCAGGGTGTAGGAATGGAGGCAAAGGAGGTTATCTCTGGAATGCTAGACTGAAGCTGGTGGCATAGAGCAGAAAAGAAGACTTGCTTTTTAGCATAAGCTTTTCTGCACTATTTAATTTTTTATGATATGAATATTTTGCTTAATATTTTTAAAGCTCTGAATCAAAGTTCAAATTCTCCTGAAATAATTATTGATTAGACCTTATTATTCTGACCATTTCACTGCTATGTATTCTTTTATATTTTAAAGATACTATGAAATCTTGGATATTTTCATCTTCTATAATCATTCCCATTTAATTTCCTAAAACTAAGTTCCATTACTTTTGAAGTCAAGGATTGGAACTTTGTCTTTAAATTAAATTATCAGTATTTGATATGGAGTACAATATATTTTTAGTTTGGCTAATATATTAAGAATAGAAAGAAGTAAGGGAGGGAGGGAGGGAAGGAGGGAGGGAGACATTAAAATTTCTTATCTAATACTTGATTTTCTTTAGTCTGTAATCTAACATCCTCTCTTCATCTGTCATAGCAATGTTTTATTCTTTTCAGGTTTTACAAATATTTCTGAAATTGTTTTTTTGAGTGCTGAGATATTCCAAAGAATATCTATCTAATCCTCTCACATAACACAAGAAAGAGAGGTTGCACCTGTTCTCTGTCTCACAGTCTCAGTCTAATCTCAAGAGGGTGAAAACAGAAAACAGAAGCTATGGAATGTTGTTCTTTTATGTGCTTTGAGCCTTATCAGCTGCCCTTTTCCAGGCAAGTCTTAGACTTGCTTCCTTTTCTGTCCAGATTGCATGCTTACAAACTGGGATAAGAAACAGAAGAATTTTATCTCTAGCTCTGAGGATTTTTTTTCTTTCCTGAGCTTTTTCCCTTTCCTTGAATGCCAATGAATCGATTCCATCCCAAACCCCATTTCAATTGATTCTATCCCATCACTGTTTGTACAGCAACTCCAACTGAATTCATGATAATCACATTGATCCAAAAGGCATAAAAGAGCTATAGAGCTTTGAATCATAGTTTTCTCCTTGGAGGCACATAATCCAAAAGGGTCTCTCAAAAGAAATCAAAATTATTGATAGTTGTCTAGCACTTATGTAACTCAGAAACAGGCATAGAAACAGTTATCCAAAATGTTTCCATTTCTGTGTAATGAATTTCATGCTTAACATTTGAGAAAAGCAAACATCTATGTAATAAAATAGTACATAGAAAGTCAACGTAGTTGGTAACTTCCACCCTTTGAGATTGGTAGTCTTCAGGGAACGTAGTTGGTAACTTCCACCATTTGAGTATGGTAGTCTTCAGGGAACCCAACATAGCACATAGCAGACCTGTGGTCAAGTTTATGAAAGAACCTTCCAAATATTCAAAACTGCAGTGTACTCAGAAGTTATGCTTTTAGAGGGGAAAGGTGAGTAAGAGCAGCCACTAGTGGGACACAAAAGACTGTCTCCCCTACCTTAAGGGGAGACGACCTTGGTGGTGTTCATTCTTTAGACCTCCTGAGAATCAGGGAGAGTTAAACTTTACCTCAGCACTGTCTAATAGAAAAACAAATGTGAGCCACTTATTCAATTTGTGTATTTTGTTAGCTACTTTTTAAAATGTTTTAAGATTCACAAAAGAATTTAAGTAAACAGAAAAAAGTAAAACATCAAGAATGTAAAGAAAATTGATAAAAATTAGTTTTAAAACTACATTTTACTTAAATACATCAAAAATGTATCATTTTAACATGCAAACAATATACAAATTGTTAAAGAGATATTTGACATTTTCTTATACTATCTTTGAAATCCATTATGTATTTTACCTTATAAAATATCTGAATTCAGATGCTAAAATAAAAATATACATATAATAAAATTATATATAAATATATACTTTATTTGTAGATAGCATACAAATTGAAACTTTAAAAAGTCTATTCACACACTCATACTTGAAAGTTATCCATTAACTGAGGCCAGGCGCAGTAACTCAAACCTGTAATCCTACCACTCTGGGAGGCTGAGGCAGGTAGATTGCTTGAGCTCAGGAGTTTGAGACCAGCCTGATGAAGAACAAGATTTCCATCCCTACTAAAAAGAGAAAAATTAGCTAGGCATTGTGACCTGCACCTGTAGTCCCAGCTTCTCAGGAAGCTGAGGCAGGAGGATCACTTGAGCCCAGGCATCTGAGGTTGCTGTGAACTATGATGATGCCACTGCACTCTGCCCAGAGCAACACAGTGAGACACTGTCTCAAAAATTAATTAATTAACTAAACTTATTCAATAACTTAATCAAGTATTTTTTAAAGTTTAAGCTACAATTATATAAAATTTAAAATTTGGATCCTCAGTCACACTATGTACTTTCAAGGGCTCAGGGGCTACACAGAGTGTCTGCCATATTGTATGGTATAGCTTTAGCTCAATTTCACCCAGTTTCTTCCTTATCCTATCTTTTATCCCTCACCCTTTCACAGATTTCAGGGCTTCTTCAGTAAATCACTTGCATAAGACCCCCATTTAGGCTTCTACTTCTTGATCATGCAACCTATATAGACTATAGTCTATTATAATCGCCCCTTGGAAATCTGCGGAACAATTTAGCATTTTAAAGGTACCGACTGAGTATTTTCTTTTAAGACTTGGTTAAGAGTCCATGCTTAAAAATGTTATTCAAGAGTTTTATGGATTTATTTGATGTTTTTTTTTCACAGAAGAGTTCTTAATATTCTTCAAGTATTCCAGGAACACTTGTTTTCTAAGGATCACAATTTGAGGCTGTACTAGAGCATTATTCTCAAGCAATTTCAAAGATACTTAGAGTGATCACACTAACATATATTTTATAACAGTAAAAACAAAGGGAATATATGAAATTGCCAGTCAACAAATGTTTCTTTACTACAGCATCATGAAAGCCAGTCCCAACTCTTCCAATAACTTACCAGATGACTCTAGTCATTTCTGTCTTTATAGACTTAAATGTCTCAACTGTAGAATAGAGAATAATAAGCAGATTTATAGTGAGAATTAATGTTTGTGTCCACCACTGCAATCAATACTTTGTGTGCATTATCTGATGAAGACACAAATATTAAGTAATATCATAATTATCATCATCGATATTAGAAAGATACTATGAAGATATGTGGATAACCTCTCTATGTTCTATATGTTAATGTAAGTTAAGCCTTCCTAAAGCAGAGACATAATCCTGATAGTTTGACTAACAAATTTCCTAATTGTGTAAAAGTAATTGAATTAAACAATAAATTGCCCAAACAGTAGAATAAATAAGGTAAAACAGAAGTAGGAGTTAAAGAAGAGAGTAGACTAAAAGGAAATGGAATTTTTATTGAATATTTTCCAGTCATCAACTAGAGAAAAGCTAATATGTCTGAAGAAAGAATCAATGAAAAGGAAAATGAATGAACATTCTAGAGAGAGAGAAGATAATTGTAGAATGAAAGTTTCTCAAGAAAGGGAAGAGATGAGCTAGGATCCAGGTAATGCCTGGAAAGATTCGTTTTTTAAAGAGCAAAAGGAACACCACTTACTTTGAAGCTGAAGAAAGAGTCAAGGACAGAAATTCTTAAATTTTTATTCCTGACCCTGAGAAACTACCAACGTTCATGTAATCTTTAATGATGGAATCTACAACACAATAATGTTTAGATCCATTTTCTGTAAGCATAAACTTCAGATCCCTTGTCAGCAATATACCTACTCCATTACCTTTGCACACATCTATGAAATGACTTCAAATTGGCACCATTTCTGTAGCTGTGAAGGAGACGAGAGCCATGGCTAATATATAAATCAGATCTTTGATTTCAGACTCTTCACAAGTTAAGATTGCAGGCCGCATTTTAGTGTCTAGGACTCATCACTTAGAAATCAGTCTGCTAGCATACATTAAATCTTTGCTCTTTGAATTATACTTCAAAGCAAGGGGTACATGGCTTAAGAATTTCTCATACTTTTAAAATTGGCATTAATGTTATTTCTCAAATCAGCTTTTCTACATGTCCAACCTATCAAGTGACTAAAATTGAGATGTCTGAACACACACTTTAAGTACTTTGCAATCGCCCACACACTTCACAATGGGTGACACTGAAACATTTGCTGAAAATACCAAATGCACTATAAGAAAAGTCTGCTATAGATTTTTCAAGTGAACTCTAAGGGATACTGTGTTGAGCATTTTCCAGCAATTAGCAGTTTACAAGCAATATAGCTAATTAGCTCATCAGTCTTCAATGGAAGTGTTTCTATAAACATTCTGCCAGCTATAGGACACCATGCATGTATGTTAAAATGAGTCAGAACAAGAGTTCATCATTTCCTTTCAAAGAAAGAATGAACTGCATCTTCTGAATCACATTGAACTTAGTTGAAAAGACTATTATATTTATGACTTAATGCTCATCTAATAACACTCTTCAGATATAATAACAGTCAAATGCACACAGCAACAAGATAGCAAAACATGGAAATACTGAGGGCAGCGGCTGGTACCTTTGAAACTATATAAAGCCTGTGAGTAATTGGTGGTAAATACCAAACATTTCCTCTAAGCCTTAAATGTAATGTTGTTGAGCAGAGTGAATGGGGCTGACCTGTTACTTAGGGACAGATAACTAAAAAGTGAATTGCTATAAATGATGTTACAAAAAATCTTGAAGTACACAAAAATTAGGAAATGTAAAATTATTTTAATTACTATATTGTCTCAAAATAATTACCAGTTTTACATTCTTGAGAACTATTTTTGAAAACACACTTTCTACTCATTTTCCCCAAATGCTGTAAACTCACTTTTGTAGACATGAACATCTTCTTCAGTGCTGGAGAAACTTTCTCCACACATGTGATTTTTTTTACTGTAGGGGACAGGAAATAATCACATGAGGCCAGATCAGGACTGTAGGGTGGATGAGTCCTAAGTTTAACCTCTGTGGACTCCAGGAACTGATCGATGATGTTGGCTGTGTGGGCGGACACATTGTCATGATACAAGATGATCTCCCACAGTCCTGTCTTTGGCTGCCGTTCTCCAAGCTCCCTAAAAACTTTTGGTAAACCTACTGTTGTGTACCACTGAACAGTAACAGTTCTTTGTTCCTCCAGAGGAACAGATGCAACATAACCACTTTTGGAGAAAAAATTTGTCACCATTTTCCTTCCGACAGTTTGGGGCCACTTCACTTCTCTTTGTGGAATTTCATCAAGAAAAGTTCACACTGTTGACTGATGCTTATTCTTTGAATCAAACTGGTAAATCCAGGTTTCATCACCAGTACTGATGTCAGAAACATGTCTAGATTTGTCTCTGTCAAATCTGACCAGCATTTCTTCACAGCGTTCAACACAGACATGTTTTTGCTCCTCTGTCAAAGTGTGACGCACTTTGTGAGAGATAAAACTTCCCTTATTCAAAGATAATCATGTAGGATTTAGGACACTGCTGGATCCAATCAGTGTCATTAAATGTCACTTGACTGTCTTCACGAACCATTTTTTCACAGCAGCAAAGTTTTCCTCAGCCACTGTGGCCACCAGATGCCCACTCTCCTCCTCGTCTTTCAGTGAAGTCCAACCTCTTCTAAATTCTTGAAACCACCAAAAAACTGTCACATGGGCAGGAGTAAGATCACTGAAATCCTGTTGCAAACAACACTCAAGGCTTTAAGACTCATTTAACCCATTTTTAAAATCATCACAGAAAAGTGCCCAATGAGTAGGGCGCCGGCCACATACACCGAAGCTGGAGGGTTCAAACCCAGCCTGGGACAACTAAAACAACGATGACAGCTGCAACAACAACAAAAAAAAAAAAAAAAAAAAAAACAGGCATTGTGGTGGGTGCCTGTAGTCCCAGCTTCTTGGGAGGCTGAGGCAAGAGAATCACTTGAGCCCAAGAGTTTGAGGTTGCTGCGAGCTGTAATGCCACAGCACTCTACCCAGAGTCATAGCTTGAGACTCTGTCTCAAAGAAAAGGTGCTCTCTTCCCAGCTCCACAGCTGATGGTGACTAATTGTCCCACAGACAGAAACAAAAGAACCTCTCCCAGCAATACCAATAAGCTGAGCAAGGTGAAAATTTGCACAGGTAAATCAGAAAGAACACCACTTTTGACATATTTCTTGGAAATGAAATAATGGACTATAATACAGTCTTATCTCAAAACTTTCATAGTAACCTTCTTACTTTCTTTTATAAAGTATTCAGTACAGCTAAGTTTCATAAGCCCCTTCAATACAAAGACAGTTACCCAAAATAGATACCCATAGTTTTTTTTTTTAATTTCTAGATCCTTAGGATACAATTTATTTCCTTCTACCAAAAGAGAAAAAACACACACACATTGAATAATCAGGGGGGTGATAGGTAACATTTTAAAGTTCAATATTGGAAATTCTATAATGGCATTTGTTGTTTAAATAAGTATCCAAGTATCCTGATAGGAAGATTAATTACACTTCCAAGATACCATTTTCCAAGAATAATCGTTTCTAGAAGTAATTGTTTTCTCTGACTAATATGGATGATAGCAAGCCTTGATTCCTAATTCCTGCTAGGAAAAAAAAGCCTATAAACCTATGGCCTTGCAAATCATTGAGATAAATAACTATGAAAATGTAGAAAGAGAAATAAATAGAAAATATACCCTAAAGACATATATTCTACATGAGGAATATGTATGTTTTTTAACAAAAATCTTTACTTCATGCCAGAGAGACAGTCCCCTAGGTAGCTACATCACCTGCCCTGCCAGAAATACTCATGAGCCATTAAAAGTTGAGTAGTCAGCTGCTACAGGGCTAAGCTTTACAAACATGCAGTGGCCGGGCTCCTGCATTATACACTAAATAGATGGCATAGCATTTCTTTCAGTATAAAATATCATAGCCCCATGTTAGAGAAGGAGAGCTATAGTTAGACCCTTATGGATTCAAAACATCCTCATTAAGCTCCCTAGCTTTACAGCTGGCTCATGATGGCCTTGGTGAAGACTCACAATTAAAAACAGATGAGAAATATTTTAGGAGGAGCAAGCTTCCAACAAATTTGTAAGTCTTCTCCTGTCTGACATACATAACCAAAAACCTTACGGTACCTGCGTCCAATTTCTGGCTCTGGAAGACGTAATTGCCAAAGCTATTAATGTTAAACTGCACATTCTAGCTCTAGATATTCACCCCAAAATATACAGGACGTGATTAATGCCGGCTCCACCTATGTAGGCACCCTGGCTTGTCTGGGAGTATACAAAAAAGTTGAACCTTAATCTTTCCCTGCCCACTCTTGAAGTCTTAATTAACTATCCCCTTATAGTTTATGGAATCATACTTTTACATGTATTTCATTTCACTAGGAATCTAAAAATGTGTTATTACTAAGGTAAAGTTAATGTTTGCATGATAAAATTGTTTTATGCTAATATTTTTAAATGTTCCAAGGAAAAAGAATCTATGCCCTTCAAGAATTAAAAGCAAATCTCTTGTTTACTACCTGTCTTCCCACTAACATATCAGTCAGTGAAGGCAATTGTCCGTCTAGTTCACTTCTATGAGCTCAGCACATGGGGCAGAGCCTGGCCCATAGAAGGTTTTAATAAATATTTAATTTTTTTTTTTTGCAGTTTTTGACCGGGGCCAGACCATCCGGCATATGGGGCTGGCGCCCTACTCACTGAGCCACAGGCGCAGCCAAATATTTAATTTTCAAAGAGAGAGAGAGAAATAGAAATCTCTGGGAAAAGAAAGGCTAGGCATAGACCACTTATTTTTAAAATTATATACAACTAATCTGCATTTAAATGGAGGAGATTCATCTTTCCCCTACTTAATAAAAAAGAACATTAAAGAACTTCAGAAATAAACTATTATATTACTCCTTCTTATGTGCTTCCACAACCTTTGGATGTACCATTATAATGCCATTTATCAGACATCGTCACAGTTGTTTATATGTCTATTTCTCCCAGTAATCTCTGTGTATTTAGAATATATCTTATTTATTCTTTTTTTCTATTTTGCATAATTCTTTTTTTTAATTTTTTTATTTTTATTAAATCACAATTGTGTACATTGGTGCAATCATGGGTCACAATGTGCTGACTTCATACACAATCTGAAATATTTTCATTGAACTATTTAACATAGCCTTCATGGCCTTTTAATCACTACATGAAGACATTTATATTCTACATTTAGTAATTTTCACTTGTACCTTTGTAAGATGCACCGTAAGTGTAATCCCACCAATCACCCTCCCTCCATCCATCCTCCCCCCTCCCCTCCCCTCCCTTGTTCCCCTCCCCATTTCTTGTGCTAAAACTGGGTTTTAGCCTTCATATGAAAGCTATAGATTAGCTTCATAGTAGGGCTGTGTTAAAAATTTTTATCATGAAAAATGGGATGGATTTTGTGAAATGCTTTTTCTATTGAAATGATTATACATTCTTTGTTTCTGTTTTCGTTTATGTGGTGAATCACATTTATTAATTTATATATATTGAATCATGCTTGCGTCCTTGGGATGAAGCCCACCTGGCTATGGCGGATTATTTTTTGATGTGCTGTTGACTTTGGTTTGCTAGTGTTTTACTGAGATGTGTTGCATGTATATTCTTAAGGGATATTGGTCTGTAGTTTTCTTTTTTGTGTGTGTACTTTCCTGGCTTTATTATGAAGGTGATACTGGGGTCATAGAATGAATTGGGGTGGACTCTCTCTTTCTTGACATTATGGAATAATTTCTGCTGTATGGGCATCAACAGTTCTTTGTAGGTCTGATAAAATTTGGCTGTGACTATCTGGCCTGGGGCTTTTTGTTGTTGGAAGTGTTATTTGTAAATAACTGCTTCATTCTCACTGCCTGTTTTCAGTTTGTTCAAGAGTTCAATTTCTTCTTGACTGAGTCTTAGGAGGTTGTGTTCTTCCAGGAATTTGTCTATTTCCTCTACATTTTAGAGTTTACACACATAGATATTTTCATAGTATTCACAGGTGATATTTTATATTTCAATGGTATCAGTTGTAATATCTCCTTTTTCATTTCTGATTGAGCTTATTGGGGTTCTTTCTCTTCTATTCTTTGTTAATCAGCAAAAGCTCTATTAATTTTGTTTATCTTTTCAAAGAACCAACTTTTGTTTCATTTATCCTTTGTATTTTTTTTTGTTTGTTCTCCATTTCCATTTGTTCTGCTCTACCCTTAGTTACTTTTCTTCTGCTATCTTCGGGTTTGGTTTGCTCTTTCTTTTCTAGTTCCTTGACATGTGTCATTAGATTATAAATTTTTGATCTTTTTCTCTGATAGAGACATGTAAGGCTGTAAATTTTCCCCTAGGATCGCTTTTGCTGAATTTCATATATTTAATAGCTGTTTCCTTTGTCATTCAGTTAGAACAGCAGTTCTCTGTAGGTCGTGACCCCTTTGGGGGTCTCCTGCATATCAGATATTTACATTACAATTCATAACAGTAGCAAAATTACATTATGAAGTAGCAACGAAAATAATTTTATGGTTGGGGGTCACGACAACATGAGGAACTGTATTAAAGGGTTGCAGCATTAGGAAGGTGGAGAACCAATGAATTAGAAGGATCTTGTGATTTCCCTCTTAATTGTATTGTTGACCTAATAATCATTCAGCAAGAGGTTCTTGATGGCTTATATACGTTTCCTAGAGATAGCAGGCGCTTAAATGTATTTTTTCATTCATTCAGCCAGCCTATGCCACTTGAGTGGGGCATTTATACTGTTCACATCAATTAATAGAACTGATATGTGAGATGTTATTTTATTTATTCTATTGGGTATCCTTGCTTTGCTTTACCTCTGTGCTATTGTTTTAGACATGCTCTGACCTTGAGCTTTTCGGTGGTTTTAAACTAGTGTGTGTCTACTATGCTAATCCATGTATCTGAGTATTTCCTGAAGGAAAATATTGTCTTCATGAATTCCCTTGGTGTTTTCTTGTCTGGATAAGTCTTTATTCCTTCTTCATATGTGAAATTTAGTTTTGCAAGATACAAAATTCTAGGTTGGCAGTTGTTGTGTCTAAGAAGACTAAAGATAGGACTCCCAGTCCCTTCTCTCCGTTGAGAAGTTTGCAGTTACTCCATCATTTTTCCCTTTGTAAGTTACTTTATGTTTTCACTCGTGGCTCTGGTACTTTCTTTTCTGTACTGACTTTGGTTGGTCTGATGACTATGTCTCTTGTGAATTGTCTATTTGCAATGGACCTTCCAGGTGTTTGTTGAGTTTCTTATACCTGGATATATGAATCTCTAGAAAGATCAGGGAAGTTTGTCTTAAATATTCCCTTAAGTAAGTTTTTCCAGCCCCTTCTTCATTTTCTTCTTCACCTTCATGGATGCCTCTGATTTTTATACTTGGCTATTTTACATAATCTCATGTGTTTGGTAGGTTTTATTCATTCCTCTTGATTCTTTGGTCTTTATTTTTGACTGATTAGATTAATTTAAAAGAGATGCCCTCAAGCTCTGTGATTCTTCCTTCTACCTGATCTAATTTATTCATAAAACTTTTCACTGTGTTTTGTGTTTCCTAAAATCAATTTTTCATTTTCAGAAGTTTTATTTGATTTTTCTTTAAATATGTTGATTTTACTCATTTTTGGAACTTTTTTCCTGATTTCTTTGACTTACTTTTTCACTTTTTATTGGATTTCATTGATTTTCCTTATAATTGGAATTCTTATCTTTATTTCAATATTTTCATTTTGGTTGGGATCTATTGCTGGTGTTCCTTCCCCTTGAGGGATGTCCTTTGCACTGTTTTTTTACACTACCTAGTTCTTTCAGTGATATCTTCTCATCTAGAGCATCTGTCACTTTTTTAAAAAATTTCCTTTTGTTTAGATGTGGCTTTTCCCCTTCCCCCTCACTCTTCAGGGTGTAGTATTGTAGTACATGTTGGGCAAGAATCTTTGGCTGAGTTTGTGGGTGAACTTAATAAGTGATTTATTTAGGGAAGAACCTCAGACTGTTTAAAATTTGAGGTTTGAATGAGTGGATTTAGAAAATAATAAGAGAATCAATTCTCATGTTCTTTCTTTTCTTAGGTACTTTTTCCTAAAACTGACTTATCTCTGAAATCTCTATGTTGAAGACATTCAATTAGGGTCAGCTTCATCAGCACATATTCTGTGTACTAGCACAGGGTCATACACACATGATTTATTTATTTTTTAAAATTTTTTATTTTTTTATTTTTTTATTTTTTTTAATTGAATCATAGCTGTGTACATTAGTTCAATCATGGGGTACAGTGTGCGGGCTTCATATACAATCTGGACATGATTTAAAACTCTCAGTCACCATATTGAAATTCTTATAAAAACTCTACCAAGAGATTCTACATTTCCAGCTTTCAGTGAGCTGCAGAAATTATATAGCTGTTCTTGTATTCAAGCCTCACTCTGTTTCTGATTACTGTAACCCTTTTTCTCAGTAACACTTCTCTTATATAGAAAAGAAAGTTGTTTAATTTTTTTAAAGTACATCTTCCCGGAAGAAGGAGGAAATATGGGATATAAAAGCAAGTAAAACGATGATTCCAAATATTGATTAAATTCTGGGTAGGACATCTTGTTTTTCTCCACTAACGTATATTTCCTTAAGGTTAAAATTTGATTTCAGAAATGTGGGATTATGTTATTTGTGTAAACATTCTGAATTTCTAGAATAATAAAAGTTTTTATTCTCACCCTCACTCATTTCATCTTTGGCCTGCCTTCGAAGAATGCAGGACTCTGGAGAAAGGGTCCCATGTGAGCAAAGCAAAGCAAATTGTACTGAAGATAGTGGCTTCTAATTCTACCCAGGTCACTAGTTGTAGGCAAGGCTCTGAACCTCATCTGCCTCCCCATCCCACTGCCAACCTTCATACTTAGCTGTTTTGGAATTCCAATTCAGGATTAAAATGCTTGCCTGGAGATTGATAATTATCTAAATGAAATGAGACATTTTTGGAAAAGGCTAAATAAGAATTAACTGAGGCTGATAATGGAGACTGGTGGTTGCTTACATTTTATGAGGCTATTTTCCATAAATTAAATGAAGCACATCTGAAGTTCTGATGCTTTTTATTAAAAAATTATCAAGCACATATTATATGCCAGACATTATTCTAGGAGTTTGGGATACATTACTCCTTTTCCCCAAATTTGAATCAAATTAGTTATGATCAGTCTATTTTTCTTTTTTAAATAATAATGGTGAAACTCTTACTTTTAGGTAAGAAAACTGTTTTTCTCCTATATTTGTCCAGAATGTGAGTCTATATGGTTTGTTGATGTTTATCTGTTTCTATATCAATTTACATCCCTATTGGAAGAAGTTAGGGAAATATTGATACAGACTTCTGAGTCAGTCCATAATTACAGAGTATTTATAACCCAAGTCTAAGATATTCTTTGTCACATTTTTTTGATAATTCCAGTTGCTGCCATTCCTAATCAGATACTACACATATCTTTAAAATTCTGGCATTTAAGCGGGTTTGTACTTCTTCAGGGAGATTGCAAAATTATCCTTGACTTTAAATCGATTTTCTGTCTACATCAGTGTTGGGTGCTACACGACTGCCTTAGCTGCCCAGCATTAATCTTTTGTCTCTATCTCTTGGTCTAAGATCCTTAGTTGGCCCTTTCTTCAGGGCCCTAAGTATCCTTCTAAAAGATAAAGAACATCTTCTAAAATTCTAAAATGAGAAATGAATATTATACCTTGGCCGAAGTTTTTAAAGCCTGGGTTATTCTCAGAGCATGGAGTTATGGAAAAGCAAAAGCTAAAGCCTGGGTCAGTCCAAGTGGCCTCTTCTGCTTAGATATCAGTCTGAAGGACCTGAAAAGAAAAACAGAAAATGGGGACACTCAGAACAAGTTGGTATGGAGTAGAAAGTGGGAGGTAGAGCCTGGAGACTCTATATACTTCCTTTGTTGAACTATTAAATGCCTTTTACGCCTGTACCAATTTAGAAATTCTCCACTACACCATGGACAATGGTTCTTCATGGTTCTCTGTGTGTGTGTAATTTTGTATCTATGCTTGGTCTATATCACAGGGCTCATGGTGTGCAATTGACCAGTGAGGTTCAGATACAGTTCAGTAGAAATGAGAAAGATTTTTTAAAAGATCATCATCAATGAACTGAAACTGGGCTGGAGGAAATATTTGAAGCATGTTTAAATTCCGTGGTTTCAGATAATGCGAACTTGATTTCAACTCTTTGGGGTTTGTGAATTTTTATTTGGAAACTCTAAAGCACAAATTGGAACATTATCATTTTGCTAATCTTTGACATAGGCTAGACCACAATATGAGCCGACAATTCTTTTACTCATTTCTAGTCAGCACCTCTTTTCTTTTCTGAGAAGTGTGTGATTTTCATGAAACTCCACCCCTAACCTCACTTTCTATTTTAAAGGGAGACTAAAAGCCACAAAACCTTGATTTTGTTCAATAGTATTTCTTGAACACCAACTATGTGTCATCATCTGCTTTGTTTTAAGATACAATGATTGGGAAACACAGGTAAATAGGCACTTAGGATAAATATGAATTTACTCCTGAATGATTAGACAAAAAGACACTGTTAGTGGGCTTCTGGGGAAGATATTCCCTTCTGACAAGGCATAACAACAGTATCAAGCTCTTGGAACCCCTTCCCTCTGTCCCTGTTTTGGATTCCATTGTTTGGGGTTAGATACCTGCAAGGCCAAGATGGCTGCCACCTTGCAACCACTGGGGGAAAGACAGAGCAGACAGGCCAACTTGCTGATTGTGATGAAGCAGCATAGTGGAAAGAGCCAGAGCCCTTGTGAGCATCTCTGTGATTAATGATAACCTCTGTACATCATATAGGTAAGCATTTAACATTCATATGGTTCAAGTTAGGTATTTTGTCTGTATGCAAATGCATCCTGATGGAAAAATGTCAAGGGTGTGCTTAGGAAGGTCACCCCCTCCAGCCTTCATGAGACTAAAACAGATACTTCTACCAAGTTTATGATAGAACCTTATGATCTACTAGGTGACTGACAACCAAAGGAGGGTCATGTATGAGTGGGAAGGATGTTCTGGGCCACAGCAGCAGCACATAGAGAGGTTCAGAGGAAGAGCAAGAACAAGGAACCACAAGTAATTAGTGTGCCAGGAAGACAAAGGTATGAAGGGGGTGGTCCAAAGAGATCACATCACTCCTCTGTTCAAATTCCTGTCAGTGTTCCCCATTTCCCTCTTAGTACAAGTCCAGATCCTTAGAATGACCTTCACGATTTCCTGGTCTGTCCCAGGAAGTCTGTCTGGCTTCACCTCCTACTACACCCTCCATACTTTCTCTGCTCCGGCCACAACGGCCTCATTTCCACGCCTCAGGCATCATTACCTTGATCTTGTTTCAGGCCCTTTGCACTTACTGGTCTCCCCACCCCTGAAACACTCTCCCTACACACATCTGCCTGGTTCACTCTCTCTTGCTTTCTTCCCTTCTTTGCTGAAATAGCACATACTTAGTGAGGCTGCCCCAGACTACCTCATGTAGAATAGCGAAATCCAGCCACCTCCCTCCACCCAGCACTCTGTAGCCCCGTTAACCTGTTTATTCTTTTCTATAGCACATGTCAATATTCTATCATTTTATTTTGTTATCCTATAGTTTACATTTTATTTGTTGTCATTTTTCCCCTGTAGGATCAAGAATGTGTCTGTTTTGTGTCACACTTGTCTACCATCCAGATGTACTTTTTTCACTCATAGATCCCTAGCACTCCAGTGATTATCAGGAGGCATGTAGAAAATATGCATTGATAAAATGAATAAACCAATAAGGAGACAAAATCATACAGATTTTTGTGTGTCATAATAAAGACACATTTATTACCATAACTTGCTTCTTACCTCTACATTTTTAAACTTAACCAATGATTCACCCATCTTTTCCATCTTCCTGGAGCATATAGGGTGGTGGGCATGTGGCCTGATGTAGCTCACCACATGTCTCATGGCTGTATGGAAGAGTGTTGGTTGTATACTGAGGCTTTTATTGTGAGAGAGGGATGTTTTCCAACTCAGATTTCTAAAAGATAACTTTCTCTTCAGTGTGGAAAATAGATTTGAGTAGATGAGCATGTAGGAAACAAGACCCATGAGGAAGCTATTGCAAGAATCCAAGTGAGAAATTATTAAGATTTTAACTAAATAAATGACAGTTGGAAAAGGAGGAAGCATGTCGATTGGTACTTGATTATGATGGAAATGCTGAAAGATTTACCCTATGATAAGACGAGAGATTTGAAAAAGAAGACACAGCATGGAAAGCTCCAAGTTTATGTTCTGGAGATCTTTCACCAAGAAAAGGTGGAAGAGAGCTGGATGTGGTGGCTCACACCTATAATCCAGCACTCAGGGAGGCTGAGGAGGGTGAATTGCTTGAGCTCCAGAGTTCAAGACCAGCCTGAGCGAAAGCGAGACCCCTGACTGTACTAATAGAAAAACTATCCAAGTGTTGTGGCTAGCACCTGAAGCTAGAGTCTGAGACAAGAGGATCACTCGAGCCCAAGAGTCTGAAGTTACCGTGAGCTATGATGATTCCATACCACTCTATACAGGTTGACAGAGTGAAACTTAGGTTCCAAAAAGAAAAATATTTAAAAAGATAGAAGAGAGGAGGTGGAGTTGGTGAGTTCTGGAAAGTAAGTATGGTGAGCTCAGTTTGGGACGTACTGGGTTCGAGGTACCTGTAGAAACATAAGCTTTTGGGTGTGTGGATCTGTATCACACAAAGAAGCAAATAATGAGTGGGCAGAAAAAAACCTGCCGAGATGCTAAGAGGAGGGCTTCACGAGATGGGGCCTGGGAACTAGGAAAAGCGCTGTGGAGAGACCAAGCAGGATACATACTCAGGATGTTACTACTGTATTTGGCAATCCTGAGAGACTGGTGACATTTGTCAGAACCCTTTGAATAGACTGAGAGGAAAAGAGGCCAGATCCAGCCTGGTTAAAGAATTGTTAATAGTGACAGTGAACATTTTTTGCATATGTATTAGTGCCATGCACTTTGCTACCTCTTCTTTGAGATGCATTGAATCCTCCAACCACTCTCTCTGGTGGGTGCTACTGTTCTCATCATCCTCACTGGCCTGATGAGGAAAATCAAGCACAGAAAATACAGTGATTTACCCAATACAATGCAGCTCAGAAAAAGTAGCAGCTTTAGAATTTGAACCAGGTCATCTGTGTCCAGAACTCATATGAATTACTATGCCCTGCTGCTCTCTGATAAATGAGAAATAGGCAAGTAGAGGCAAAAGATACTCTTGCATATATTTAAAGAAAACTGAGACAGAAAATGATAGCTAAAATAGGGGGCAGAATCAAAGGGAAAAAACGTTTTTAGATTGGCAAACTCTTAAAGATGTAATTAAGACAAAGAAAAGTAAGGAAAAGACCAAAGATGTGAAAGAAAGAAAGGGAAGAGAACTGAGGGTCTGAGGTTTCAGATGTTACTAGAGCATAGGATGAATGAGGATGAGTCGTAAAAAAAAAGAAAGATATGAGAACTAACTTCGCTCACTGGACATGTGCTACAGTAGTTATAGACACATCAGTTATTTCAACCTTCATAATGACCTTCCAGCATAAGTTTTATGTTTCCCATTTAACTAAGGAAGAGGGCAGAGTTAGCATAGCTAGAAAGTGTCAGGACCCAAATGGCTGGCTCCAGACTTCATGCTTTTGTTGTGCTAAAGTCTTCTGCTTCACTAGAAAGAAAAAACAAAACAAGCCAAAAACTAACACTGACTATAACAATTATGCTTTGAGCTCCAGCCACCAAATCCCATCTACCCTTCAGAAATTAAAAGCACATTCCATCTTCTCCTTCAGCTCTAAAATGAAGTGACTCCTTGAAGAGACTTCTTTATATATATGTGTGTGTGTGTGTATTTTTTTTTTTTTTTTTGAGACAGAATCTCACTCTGTCACCCTGGGTAGAATGCTGTAGCAGCATAGTTCACAGCAACCTTAGACTTTTGGACTTTAGTGATCCTCTTGCCTCAGCCTCCCACGTAGCTGGTACTACAGGAACCTGCTATAAAACCCAGCTAGTTTTTCTATTTTTAGCAGAGATAGGGTCTCACTCTTGCTCAGGCTAGTCTCAAATTCGTGAGCTCAAGCAATCCTCCTACCTTAGCCTTCCAGAGGGTTAGAATTAAGTACTTATTTTTAAAGGAGAAATAATCTCTTTCTTAAATGAACTTATATCTTTTTTAAAAATTGGCAAAATGCACACACATGATGTCATTGTATTATTTTGCATATGTCTATCTCTTCCATTAGCGCAAAACTCTTTAAAGAAAATGTGCTTTGTGTTTTCCATCTTTAAGTGAGATCTTTGCAATATCAATATATAATTTTGTGGCACACAGTAAAATTATCAGAATTTGAATTAGTGATATGAGGAGGCTAGAGGAGCAGTACGAAAGGAACTCCTTGAAGCAATCTAATTTGTATGGTGGTCAAAAATGTTTTCTCTAACAAAATGGCTATAAAAAAAGTGAGTATTTTGTGTGATATTTTAGATTACATTTAGGGATTCATTGTCATTAACGTATACAAGCAGTAAAATGTTTCTGGTTTATTAATGTTTAAATAATAAATAAAACTGAATACTTGACTACTGCCTGCTATGTACAAAGTGGAAATGCAAGTGACTTTTAAATATTAATCATTTTTAAGTGACAGAATTTTGCTTTCCCTGTTTTCAATTTTTTAATAGAAAATATTTAATTATCTATTATTTTACATTGCACAGCCTAGTCTATTCTAAAAATATGTAATTACAAAATATGTGTCTAAAAACGTTACTTCAAGAGCTAGCCTTCAACGGTAGTCTGGATCCAACCTGCCCTCTCTCCCTTCTTTTGCTTCTCAGTGTTTTTGGATGTGTTGAAGCCAATCCCTTGGACCAAAGACAATATACCAATACCCAGGCATCAAATCAACCACTCTGTAGAAAGGGATGTTACAAGTGACCATTTGGAGTCATGTGTGGCCTGCATGGGTTGCAAAGGGTCCTTCATATGAAGCTGAAGCCACCATCCTCTGATGATGCTCATGCACCGATGTGAGTGAGTCTTGGGGTCCCATCCTGTGTTGGCTCAGTGTAAATTCTGCTCAAGGTGAAACTTTCCAATATACAAGTTCAGCTACCGAGAATGATCTGAAAGCTAGGCACTTCTTATCAGTGGAGTCTTCTGTGGGTTTCCTAGATAAATCAGGCCCCAGGCTCTAGCTTCTGTTTCTTACCAGCCACCGTTCACAGTCCTTCAGCAGGTGTACTCAATGACCAGTGCTGACATGATAAATGCTGAAGGAAGCTCATCTCTGGCCAGAAGTCAGTGGCAGCAAGTGAAAATTGGGACATATATCTTTTGTTGATAAGTTGCACTATGGAAGTATTTATCACAGAAGACAGCTAAACAGTTTCTCAGTCCAGGATAGCAAACACATGAAAATCAGAAATCTCTAATCTAACATTTATATTTTCTTGTAAAAGCACTGAGGTAAAATACCTTAAGGTATAAATGCAGGTAGTTGTTCCCAGATGGCCTAAAGTCAAGAAGACATTCTGCCTAAAAAATAAAAAACAAATTCTGCTTCATCTAGAAATCTTGCCTTTTGTGCTTTGGGGTGGACCTGGGCATATGTTCTTCATCTTGTAGGAAAAAAAAAAATTCAGAACAGTCTGGGTCCGGAAAGCCAGAAAAACAAATTATTCTAGGTCTGAAAAATTCTGACTTTTTTTTCTCTTAACTGGTGACTGTTTTCATAACTCATTGTTCCTTAGGGAATTCTTTAGGAAAAAAGTTGACAGAAGATGATTCATCCTTGAAGAAGTCAATATGGGTACAAAGTTCAGGAGTGGAGAGAGTATGAGCTGCAGAATCAGAATAGACAACCCTATTATTTTTTGTACTAATATTTTTAAAAATTAACCTATCTTCCTTTTTCTTCAACCTATACAATGGAGACAGTTATGCCAAAACATTAGAAATATTGCACCAGTGATGCTGAAATGGTAAAAAACTAATAGTCCAACATGGCTCTAGATATATGGTAGATGTTAAAAAAAAAAAAAAGCAAACCCAACAACTTGTGTTTTCTTCCTTATCTAAGAAGCTAGCCAAGGTTCTTGTGTCCTGCCAATCACACTACCGTGTGGTTCACACACCTCTTCACCATTGGATCTCCTTGGCTGAGAACTCACCTAACCCTACTAAAAGCATTTCTTTCCTTTTCAAACTCTTTCCCACCTTGCTGCATCTCTCTCATGCCAATATCTCATCCACATGTCATTCCAGGAAAGCTTAGATCCCCCTCGCTGTCCCAAAACCTAAAGGTGTTCACCTGGAGTGGAGGTCTGTGCTGATGGCTCCAATGTTTATTTCATTGTATTTTCTATACTCTTTGCCATGGATGGGGTGACCTGCTTCCATCTGTCTGGTATGGCAATGAGGCCACCTTTGGCTAATGGGATGTTAGCAGAGTTGACACTTAAAGAGGCTTGAAAAGTGCTTATTTAACACCTTTGCCCTCTTTGTGCCTCTGCCACCGTGAGAACACACACGGGCACACCTGTGAAGGTCAAGACAGGCAGGAAGCAGAGCGGAGTCACCCATGACACTTTCTGTGCCCACCCTAAACTGCTAACTTGCACACCGTTAAGCTAACTAAGTGCTTACTGTTCTAAAGTGACTGCTGAGTTTGGGGGGAATTTGTGACCCAACACTCTTTTGACTATAAATAACTGGGAAACTCCGTCAAAGTTGAGCATTGTTTCAACTGCCAGCAGGGTTTTACAGAAGCTATTCCTGCCTTCTGCTGAGAGAATTAGTTACTACTTTTTCATTAAACACTCCTAACTTTGCTCTGTTATGTATGAAAGTCGGATCTCACAAAGACTGAAGAATGTTCCTGGGCCTCGACCTTGTTTTATGGCTCCCCGAGGCTGCAGCATTCTCCCTCTCCTCTACTCCTTTTGTTCCTTGAGGGCTGGATGGGAGAATTAACTCAGCCCAACAGCCATTTGCAGACCATACATTTCTGCCTCTCATCAATTCTATGGGGGTTGCATTTTAAACTTGAACTAAACTCTAGTGCTTTCATCACTCTCTTTGTGGCAGAATGACAGAGCCATGGCATAAGTCCTCCAGTAGAAATCTCATTAACCAGCCCTTCTTTAACCCCACACTCTGCAATATAAACAAAGGAATCAATTCCAGAAAGTGTCTCCATTTCTGCCCCTTCCCCCAACCTATGTGAGTGCATTGAATTACTGTTGGGCCCTGTTGCCCCAGGTTTCATATGTCTAGGGAATTTTTAGAAGACAACTGAATTGTTTTACTACAGTGGAGTTCAGTGTAGCTGTAATCATAGAATATTCTATGTGAGACAAAGAAACCAGTAGATGAAGTTCCTACCCTTCCCTGATCCTGATCTAAGGTGTTCTAAGCAGCGCAAGCAGTTAAGGAAGAATCTTCTTTACTGCAAGGTAATATTATTTTTACACAAAACATGTCTAACACAAAGTAAGTGAAATTCTACTCCCTATGAAACACAAATTATAGAAGAATAGGGTCAAGAAGATGTCAGAGTAATAGTCTCAAAAACATTTTGGCCAGTGTGTATCATTCTGGAATATCTTTGGGGAGAGTGGAACAACTTGAAAATATAACATGTTTCAGCCTGATGCTACTCACACTCCTTCACCACGTCTGTCCAAGTTATCATACACTCTCATCTGCTGTTAAAGTCATTCTGTAATTAGCTTAAGTACATTTGCAAATTGTATGTCACTGTTTCTGTCATAATAGGTCTTTTTGTTAGACTTTTTGCTATTTAAGTAATGGTATCCTCACATGATAAGTAGGGAGAAATTATAGAAATTATACTTGATTTTCTTACAAATAGACTAATATTCCCCAGATCAATAGAAAATTTGAGACCACGATCCATATACAGAGATTGTTTGGGGTAAAAATGGTACTTATTGTTGTATAATACCTTTGAACACAGTAAAAGTCCTTAGACAGAAAATCATCACAATATCAAAGAGTACATTTTAAACTTGGACGTTCTCACTTCCCCCTCAGTGAACCGATCTGACAAGTGTCCTAAATCCACTTGGTCTGCTCCCAAACAAAACCCGTCTGATGGGGTAGAAGACGAACCAAGATCATGATCAAGACCTGAGATTTTGCTTCTACTTCCTTTTCCTCAAGTCTCTTTATCCTTATCTTCCCGTGTTTTACTTATTGAGTTGTTAGAACAACCCCATAGGGAAGTGATCATGAATAACTTATATTCCTTATTTTTTTACTCCCTGAAAGTGCTAATTTTTCCTCTCTACCTTCCTATCCTTTTTCTCTTTCTCTTCGCTCCCCTCAAACAAAGGCGTTTCCTCTCAAAGAACTGCCTCTGCTACTGTTGTGGTTATGCTCCTGTCTTGCCCTCTGGAATGTATTGTGAAATGTCAGACAAGATGACTCAGGGAGAACAGGGGAAAAAACTTTGCAAGTCTCTTGGTCTCACATGGTGTATGGAATAGACTACTATTAAGGAGAGTTCATTATGCCAAAGTAGCTAGAATAATATGCTGATAATATTTTCCACTATCAAATGCAAGACCACAAGGACAAATAAATGATGAGTATGAGCATGAAAATGTCCTTAATGGCTTAATTTGTGGGAGGAACGTGGAAGTGGGGTGTCACGATCTGGCTAGAACCTCCGTGCACATTTAGACACAGAAAAAAAAAATTAACTTGGTCTAAGGAATGAAACCAAATGAGGCAATTTGTACTTAAGAGACCTGTGCTTTTAATTTAGTGAAAATACGGCCTCGAGTTCTGTCAATGTAGTGTTGCATGTGTCATTTAGTATTTGAACTTTTGCCACCATTACAAAGAACACTCCAGCATGGAAACTCCACAATTCCAGAAATTCCTTAATCTCAGTCTCCCCATTTTTGTGCTTTGGAAACAATATTTCCCTGTTGGGTGGGGACACAAAGGGAAGCAGGGTGGGATGAAGTTGGCGGGAAGGGTGAATGAAGATGAAAAGATGAAGTAAACAAGAGTTTCCATAACACAGGCTTTATTTTCACTAGGAAGAAAACGTCATTATGAAGTGAAATTTTTAAACTATACAATGAAATTGGTTTCATAGCCAGATTAAGACAATTTAATGATTAGTAACCCCAACATTCCACAATTTAAAATTTCCTATTGTCATAACTACTAAGATTATATTTTTGGAGGGGATGGGATCTGATTATCATTCATAATATCACCTCAAACTACATCATTATTTTAACTTTTCAAATGCATTTTATTACTGATGCTCTTAATTATCTTTTATAATCCAGAAATATTTTCATAATTTAAGTAAGGACCAAACCCTAAAGAAATTATCCCTAAAAGAACTAGTAGATTTACGTGATAACCTGATGTCTTTCCAGGGATGTCTGGAGTGCATCGTGTTTATGTGAGTGCTGCTTCCTGCCTTCTGGGCAGGTGTGAGGGTGGAGTCAGGGACAGCCCTGAGTTTATTTTTCAAAATATTAGGGAATTGAACTAGATACTTTTAATATGACTTTTCCTGCGAAATTCTATGGTTTGAATGTGCAGTAGCATATGTCCTTATCTATCCTCCATTTGTGTGAAAATATCTAGCCTATGGAAGTTACCAGAACAAAATCAAGTTGCCATTCTCAGATGGGACTGTTCATTTAACATGTGCATTTCTAGAACTATCTCAAATATTTATGGGTAAGTGTGGGGTTAAAAGTGTAAACAAATAAGGTACCCACTTTGGGAATTTCTCATATGATTAAAAAGTCTGGGTTATGGCTGCAATCCTTGAATGGAAGAGAAAGACCATGTCTAGATACTCTGCTGATAATTCCTAGGAAATACATGAATTAATTAAAGAACATATAAAGCATAACCATCTCAAGAGAAAAAGAACCCAAATTCCATGGGGCATAGGGCAAGGAGCCTCATCAGATGGCAAAATAAATGCATCATTTGTGATTGCTCTTTCTGGATCATTCTATAGCAGAGTATGCATTGCTGAAGAAACAGGGCTCTGATGAAATCCACCACTGACCTTGTTTAGAAAATCTGCTTTTAGTAAAACCTTTCTTTTTTCAGAACACTTAGACAGAGGATGGAACTGTCCAGATAGGACGAAGCCCTCGGGTATATTAGTGACCGTCCTGCATTCCTGTGGCTCTTAATCTTTCCTAAAAGATGAAGCATGCAGTTCACTCACTTAGGTGGTTTGCAGAAATATGTTTACTAATTAATGACCAAACTGCAAATACCAAACACAGACTTGTTTGAAGCTTTAAAACAGACTGTGGCAATCAGAGTACTTAGATGGAATGCTTTATACTTCAAAGAAAGTTTATAAGTTCCTCTCTGCTCTGTATTTAACTTAACCTAACATCTAGGTGGCTAAGACATTGAATCTATTGACAATGTTTCTCATTGACTCAAATCATGCAATTGCCCGGAAAAGAAAGACCATGAACTTATTAGAGAAGAGATAAGTTAAAGAGGAATAGAATAGATTTTCATCCCAACTTCAGGCTGAATCCTTGTTCCACTGCTTATGTGGAGAAGGCCCTTACACATTCTAAGATTCTTCTTTTTCGTATGTTTAATGGTAATAATATTTCATAGGACTGGAGTAAGATAAAAGAAGCATGAGAAGGGGTTAGTGCTGTGCCTGGCAGATAATAAATAGTAGGTAGCTCTCATCATGATAAATGCTAAATCTGCTTGCATACCAAATAATAGACTGAATGTTTAGGGGAGGACAAGTTATATCCACTGGGCTTACGAGTGGAGACTAAAATAGTGATTGACAAATTTTTTCTATAAAAAGCAAGATTATAAACATTTTAGATTTTCAGACCATACAGTTTTAGTAATAACTACTCAACTTTTTTGTTGTAGGACAAAAGTGGCCATAGACCATACGGAATGAATGTATATGGCTTTGTTCCAATAAAACTTTATTTATAAAAATGAAAAGTACATCAGATTTAGCCCATGGGATTTAATTTAGGTTAAAGTAACAGAATATTTTTAAGATGATAAATGTTATGGTATAATTACATGTGTATCACTATCTAAATGTATTATGTCCAGAGTGGAAGTACATAGTAAATTGATTTCCATGGGTGATTTACAAATGTTTGGTTTGGTAGGCAAACCTCATGAATTCTAAATCACTATCACCCTCAAGTTGTGCCTTGTGTGGGATGAGATTTACCACTTAACTATTTAGTCTGCTAATCACTTTTGATGACTAAATTAAAAGTAGAATCCACAGCTTTTCAAATCACATGCTGGGGTGTATCAAGAATTCCACGATTCAGAACATTGGCTTACAGGGCATTTCATAACAAACTGAAACCTACTACTGAAAGGCTACACAAATTTTCAAGTTAAGCAAGTCTTTGGAGTATGAAGTTTTCCTACATATATGAAAAATTTGGCAGAGTTTTCCTTCACTGAAAACATAAAAACCTCAGATATTTAAATGATGTAGTGCGATTAATACAATTATATGAATTTTTCTGAGTTTTACATAACTTAACTGCACTGTTCTTTCTTTCTTTATTTTTTATTATTAAATAATAGCTGTGTACATTAGTGTAATCAAGGGGTACAATGTGCTGGTTTCACATACAATCTGAAATATTTTCATCAGACTTTTTAACATAGCCTTCATGGCATTTTCCTAGTTATTATATGAAGACATTTGTATTCTGCATTTAGGAAGTTTCAACTGTACCCTTCTAAAATGCACAATTGGTTTGTCCCCACCAATTACCCTCTCTCCACCCATCCTCCCCCCTCCCACCCCTTACCCCTTTCCCCATATTCTTGTGCTATAGTTGAGTTATAGCCTTCATATGAAAGCTATAAATTAGCTTCATAGTAGGGCTGAGTACATTGGATACTTTTTATTCCATTCTTGACATACATACTTAACTAAGAAGAATATGTTCCAGCTCCATCCATGTAGACATGAAAGAGGTAAAGTCTCCATCTATCTTTAGGGCTGCATAGTATTCCATGGTATACATGGTACCACAATTTATTAATCCATTTGTGGGTCGATGGACACCTGGGCTTCTTCCATGACTTAGCAATTATGAATTGGGCTGCAATAAACATTCTGGTACAGATGTCTTTGTTATAATGTGATTCTTGGTCTTCTGGCTATATACCCAGTAAAGGAATTATAGGATTGAATGGCAGGTCTATTTTTAGAACTCTAAGTATTCTCCAAACATCCTTCCAAAAGGAATATATTAGTGTGCATTCCCACCAGCAATGTAGAAGTGTTCCCTTTTCTCCACATCCAGGCCAACATCTCCGATTTTGGGCTTTGTGATGTGGGCTAATCTTACTGGAGTTAGGTGATATCTCAAAGTAGTTTTCATTTGCATTTCTCTGATGATTAAGAATGGTGAGCATTTTCTCATGTGTCTGTAGGCTGTGTGCCTGTCTTCTTTAGAGAAGTTTTTCTTCAAATCCTTTGCCAACCCTGAGCTGGGATCACTTGTCCTTTTCTTGCTAATACATTTGAGTTCTCTGGTTATTAAAACTTTGTCAGAAGCATAACCTGCAAATATTTTCTCCTATTCTGAGGGCTGTCTGCTTGCTATACTTACTATGTTCTTGGCTGTGCAGAAGCTTTTTAGTTTGATCAGGTCCCAGTAGTGTATTTTTGATACTGTACAATTGCCTGGGGAGTCGGCCTCATAAAATATTCGCCCAGGCCGATTCCTTCAAGAGTTTTCTCTGCACTTTCTTCTAGTACTTTTATAGTTTCATGTCTTAAGTTTAAATTTTTAATCCATCAAGAGTCTATCTTAGTTAATGGTGAAAGGTGTGGGTTCAGTTTCAGTCTACTACAGGTCACCAGCCAGTTCACCCAGCACCATTTGTTAAATAGGGAGTCTTTTCCCCACTGAATGTTTTTAATTGGCTTGCCAAACATCAAATAATGGTAAGTAGCTGGATTCATCTCTTGGTTCTCTATTCTGTTCCAAACATCTACCTCTCTGTTTTTGTACCAGTACCATGCTGTTTTGATCACTATTGATTTATAGTAGAGTCTCAGTTCTGGTAGCGTGATTCCTCCTGCTTTGTTTTTATTTCTGATTAATGTCTTGGCTATTCGAGGTTTTTTCTGATTCCATATAAAATGAAGTATTTTTTTTTTGAGATCTTTAAAATATGACAATGGAGCTTCGATAGGAATTGCATTAAAATTATATATTGCTTTGGGTAGTATAGACATTTTAACAATGTTGATTCTTCCCAGCCACGAGCATGGTATGTTTTTCCATTTGTTAACATCTTTAGCTATTTCTTTACTTAAAGTTTCATAGTTCTCTTCATAGAGATCTTTCACGTCCTTTGTTAGGTAAACTCCCAAATATTTCATCTTCTTTGGCACTACTGTGAAAGGAATAGAGTCCTTGACTGTTTTTTCAGTTTGGCTATTGTTGGTATATATAAAGACTACAGGTTTATGAGTGTTGATTTTGTAGCCTGAGACATTCCTGTATTTCTTGATCACTTCTAAAAGTTTTGTAGTAAAATCCCTGGTGTTTTCCAGAAATACATTCATATCATCTGTGAAGAGTGAAAGTTTGATCTCTTCTGATCCTATGTGGATACCCTTGATCGCCTTTTCTTCCCTAATTGCAATGGCTAAAACTTTCATTACAATGTTAAATAGCAATGGAGACAGTGGGCATCCTTGCCTGGTTCCTGATATAAGTGGAAATGATTTCAATTTAACTCCATTCAATATGATATTGGCTGTGGGTTTGCTGTAGATGGCCTCTATTAGTTTACGAAATGTCCCTTCTATACCAATTTTCTTAAGTGTTCTGATCATGAAGGGATGCTGGATATTATCAAAACCTTTTTTTGCATTAGCTGAGAGAATCATATGGTCTTTATTTTTTAAATTTTTTATGTGCTGAATTACATTTATGGAACATAAATTGAACCAGCTTTGAGACCCTGACTTGGTCATGGTGTATAATTTGTTTGATGTGTTGCTGGATTCTGTTTGTTAGGATCTTATTGAATATTTTTGCATCAATATTCATTAGTAATGTTGGCCTTTAATTTTCTTTTCTTGTTGGGTCTTTCCCTGCTTAAGGGATCAAGGTGATGTTTGCTTCATAGAATGTGGTGGGTAGTATTCCTTCTTTTTCTATATTTTGGAAGAGGTTTAGTAATATAGGTACCAGTTTTTCTTTAACGGTTTGGTAGAATTCTGACGTGAAGCCATCTGGTCCTGGGCTTTTCTTTTTAGGGAGATTTTGTGTAGTTGACTCTATTTCAGAACTTGATGTAGGCCTGTTCAACATTTTCACTTCGTTCTGGCTAAGTGTTGGTAGGTGGTGTGCTTCCAAGTATTGGTCAATTTCCTTCAGATTTTCATATTTCTGAGAGTAAAGTTTCTTGTATTATTCATTAAAGATTTTTTGAATTTTTGAGGGGTCTGTTGTTATTTCATCTTTACCATTTCTGATTGATGAAATTAGAGATTTTACTCTTTTTTTCCTGGTTAGGTTAGCCAAAGGCTTATCAATTTTATTGACCTTTTCAAAAAACCAACTTTTTGATTTATTGATCTGTTGTATAGTTTTTTGTTTGTTTGTTTGTTTGTTTGTATTCACTTTACTTTTAGTTTTTTCAGGAAATTTTCGTTCTATCAGTTGTAATTGATCACATGGGATTTGACTCAAATTGTAAAGAAGCAAACGTTCTGCTGAAACAAAATTCCATAAATTTTAGATGCATAGAAACTCTAAAAGAATTAAGTAAAATTAAAAAAGTAAATGACTGTTATTTGTCATTAACTGATTTAATATCTTTATGAAGTTGTAGTCTTGTACTCAAACTCAAAGTTCACAGAGTAGGAACTACCCTCAGTAGTCATCAGGGAGTGCTCCATTCTGGGGACCATCTTGGTTACTCCACTTCATAGTTAATCTGATTGCATCTAATACTGCTGAGTTTTCTTGCCAGAAGCTAATCTCAGATTAAAGAAAAATAAAACTTTCTTGAAATTAACCATACACTTAATTGCTCCCTTCAAAACTTAAATTTGTCCACAAATTAAGTTTTCTTTCTTTTGATTTTTACAGAATGATCCATGATCCAAATGTTTCATTAGTTTTGTTGTTGTTGTTACTACCTTTATATTACCACAAACTCCAGAGACCTGGGATGGCTACCCTACTTTCCTCTCCATGGACATGCTGGTCACAATAAACCGAAAAGAGAAAAGTTGTATTACTAGGTTCTAGAATGAGGTCAGTAGTGAAATTTCACTACCATGCTGCCTTTCATTCCTGATCCTGCCCTCAATCTCCTTCACAGGGATACTTCATGGGCAGCCATATTTTTTTTTCAAGGATATCATGGCATATTTGTCTTAAAGCTATAGTTGCATAACACATGACTTTTTCTTTAGCATAACACTTTGAAGTGGCATTAGAGGGAGTGGCAAATATCAAGTAGTTTCAATTGTCCTCCAAACTACCCATTTTCTTTACCTTTACCCCTTCTAGCACCCTCAAACCCCCAGATGTTTATGTCCTTGACAGTCTTCTTGCACACAGGTCATATTGTTTATGCCACACTGTTCAGGAAGTGTTCATATTTTTCTACTTGTTGATATTTTCTGTATATGGAAGAACTTTTTGCTTTACTTTGAAGTAAAAAGAGGGGATGGAATAAAATCGTATACCATATACCATTTTCTCTGAAATTTTGTGTCTACTAAAGATGTATACATCAGCTATCCAGTTAAGAGCTGGTACCACTATAGGTTTACCTGTCTCCTTACAAACTTATTTTCTGGAAACAAGAAAACATTCTCACATTCACCATCAATGGTTTGGAAAATCTCCATCTGTATCCTACAGATGTGCTGCATACAAGCATTGTTGGTCACTAGTGAACATCACCTTTTCTCTGCTTTTTGCTGTGGAATCTTCAAGAATATTTCCTGAAACTGAAAAAGAACTATTTCAGATCACAGTGCTGTGATTTTTTGACATGCATTTATTGTCAACCTAGACTTCTCAACAACTAATAAATGATATTCTGAAACTGAAATAGCTTAAAAGTAATCTCTACAAACATCTTAAATGTTTTTCTACCTGGAATGCATCCTAATCAAGATATATCTGTATGTGATAGTAAGAATATCATTCATTGAGTTTAAATTAGCAGTCAAGACTTAAAAGTCAGTAGATTGTGTATAAACATCCTTATTTATAACTTTCTTAGAAAGTCTTTGATTTCTAACATTGCCGGGATGGCCTTTCCCTTTGTGAGTTTTAAGGGAAAAAATTTATTTCAACACCAGATTGAAAGGCTAGAGGAGATAGTTGGTTCTGAGGGTGGCCCAGGTATTGTGCTCAATTTGTACTACAAATAAAAGACAGAACAGAATCGACAGCTTTTGATTAAATTCTCTATAGGAGTTTGGAAGTTCGTACTGTGAACTGCCTTGATGTCAGAGGTTTTCTTCAGTAGTTGGATTGGGATTTTCTTTTTCCCTACAGACAGGATATTTGACAACACATTTGTTGCTTTGACATCAGCAGTGGCAGAAGATTCCACTGCAACAAGCAGGGAAATGATAGATTTTTCACTAATGGCCAACAATGCTTGTATGCAGCATGTCTATGGGATACAGTTGGAGATTTTTCAAACCATTAGAGGTGAATGTGAGAATGTTTTTTTGTTTCCAGAAAATAAGTTTGTAAAGAGACAGGTAAACCTATTGAGAATTTTGTTTTGTTTCCAGAAAATAAGTTAGTAAAGAAGTAGGAAACTATAAGAATTCTAAAAGAAAATGTTTTAAAAACTCTTATAGATATCAGCCTAGTCAAAAAATTCATAAGAAGACCACAAAAGCAATCATAGCAATAATAAAAATAAATAAATAGGACCTGATCAAATTAAAAAGATTCTGCACAGGAAAATTTACAATAAAAAGAACAAACAGATGACCCACAGAATGAGAGAAAATATCTGCAGGCTGTATGTATAATAAAGTACTGATAACCAGAATCCACAAAATACTCAAGCAAATCAGCATGAAACAACTAAATGACCTTATTAAGAAGTGAGCAAAAGACATGAACAGAAACTTTTCAAATGAATATACACTAATGGCCAAGAAACTCATGAAAAAAATGCTCCACATCTTTAATCATTTGGGAAATGCAAATCAAAACCACATTGAGATATCACCTACCTCTAGTGAGAATGACTCATATCAAAAAGTCCCAAAGCAACAGACGCTGGTGTGGATGCAGAAAGAAAGGAACTCTTAGTCACTGTTGGTGGGACTGCAAACTAGTACAACCTCTATGGAAGATTGTATGGAGATACCATAAAAAATTTAAAGTATATCTACTATTTGATCCAGCAATCCCACTGCTGGGTATATACCCAAAGGTTAAAAAGAAAATCATTTTATAAAAAAGACTCCTGGACTTGAAAGTTTATAGCAGTTCAATTCACATTCACAAAGATGTGGAAACAACCCAAGTCCCCACTATGGATGTTGCAGTATATGAATGGATTAACTAATTGTGGTACATGCCTAGTATGGAATACTACTCAGCCATAAAAAAGGCAATCTAGTATCTTTTGTAATGACCTGAATGGAACTGGAAAACATTTTCCTAAGTAAAACATCACAAGAGTGGAGAAGCAAACACATGTACTAAATACCAAAATGGAACTAACTGATCAACACTTCAGTGCACATATGGAAGTAAATCTCAATGCAAGTCAAGCTGGGGGAGGGAGGGAGGGGAGTACGAATAAATTCACATTTATTTGGTAAAGTGCACACTGTCCGTGTAAAGGGCACACACAACTTTGACTTAATCTATATATAAACAAAATACATAAACAAATACATAAACAAAATACATAAACAAATGTGCCCTCCCCTATTATTTGGAAATTAAAAAAAATTAAAACCAAAGAAGATAATGATTGGGTAGTATACAGGAAAAAACATTAGCAAAAATAGAAACAGAACTACCAATTTTGATTTTTAAAAAATTTATAGGCTGGTATGACTTAAGGTACACTATCTATATAAAGCTTTATATTACCTCATATATCTCTGAATGAAGGATTCCTTAGAGTCCTCAGGAAATTTATGTTACAAAAATGTCTACAGGGTGTAAGTATGTTAATTATCATCATCATCACTATTTTAGTATTATTCTTGAGCATTCTAAAAGAACATCTGATACCTTTAGTCTTCAGTTTAATTCTTGTATTCAAAATGTTAACAAAAATCAACATCAATATAATATAGATTATAGAAGCTAGATATTACATTTTATAATGAAAGCTTTTAATGCTTTTTTGGATGAAGACAATTTCAAGTCTATACTGCCTTATAGGTTAAAGTCTCATTAAGAGCACAGTGACTGCCTGAGATTATTGAATCAACACTTATTCACTTTTTTGATGTATTCAATGACAGGCATGCCAACACCACGCTTGTTAAGCTACAGTTAGCATAGTCATTGCATGAAAGAATTTAGTAGCCAGTAGTATTACTTAAGCAGAAGTTTCTGCTCTTAGCCCTCTGACACATTAAACACACTAGCAGCTCAGGAGTTGTCAGCTCAGGACAATTGTCAAATAGAATTTCCTTCTTGTCTCAGCGACAGGAATTGTCAAATAGAATTTCCTTTTCAACCTTCCAATTCTAGTCAGCTAAATAATATGAAAACTATTTGTAATGCCACATAGATCAAACATGAACTATTTGCAAAATAAATTACCTGTGAGGTTACTTTCAGGCCAAGTGTGATCCTGGAAAAAATGCGTATATGGAAAGATAATGTAAGTCAGTGAAAAAAAAAAAGCTGATATCCAGAGAAAAGAATAAATATTGGAAATTTTTCCAAGCTGGAAAAAAATGAATAGTTGAAAAAGCCTTTTCTTTTTCTTCTCTACTAATTCTCTTTCAAAGGTAAAGAAAACTCCAAGTGAAGCTGCTGCTTCCTAGTCTAGGACCTTATTTTGATGCTCAGGATTGTCAACTAAGAAGACAGAATAATATTTCTGCTAAGTTCAGGTGTTTCTGTGGCCCTGAGGTATAGATATACTGAAAAAGAAAAGGAGTTTATCTCAAGTGCCTGTACACTTAAGGTCATTGGAGAGAGAGAGAGAGATTGCAGAATGTGTGTGTGTAGAGATTCATCCTGCAAATACAATTTCTAAAGTTGAAATATGAGAATTTTCTGTGCCTAGAAACTATAAATGGGGTTTAATTTAAAAAAAGTAGTGGGCTTCTGAAAATCATTACATTTGGAGATGACAATATAATAAAAATGTATTTGAAGTAAAAAAAATAATGAAATTATCTGGATTCAAGTCCTGGTTCCCATAAGTTACAGCTTACTAGCCTATAACAGATAATTGTACCTTCAACAGAAACAGGGTGGAAGTGGAAAAAAGAGAAAAAAATAACTATGGTAAGAAGAATACAAGGGGGTTATTTATTTTTAGGTACTTTTTTCAGCCATTCTTAAAACTTTTTTTTTTTTTCAGTTTTTGGCTGGGGCCAGGTTTGAACCCACCACCTCTGGTATATGGGGCCAGCACCCTACTCCTTTGAGCCACAGGCACTGCCCATTCTTAAAATGTATTTTAAGTTCTTACTATGCATCAGTCACTGTTGATAAATTATGAAAATATAGAATGAAAGTCTCCTGCTCTCAGGGAGTTTAAATTGTAGGGATAGTATACTATTCATATTATTATACATTAAGTGCCATATTTTTTTCACTTTAACAATGCTTTATAGTATTCAGTATGTTATAATATATAGCATTAATTGATATTTTAGATAATATATCGACACATACTATGTTAAATAGTGAGAGGTGTATGTATGTGTACAAAATAAGTTTTAGGAAGAAAAACTGAAGCATTAGAAGGCCATGGTGTTGCCATTCTAGATGACAGGTGACATTTGAACAGAACCCAGAATCAAGTATGTCAGTAAATCATGCAAGAGATAGGGGTAGATTATGCCAAGCAGAGGAAACCTAAAATGAAAGATCCCGAGGAAATACTTAGCTTCATTTCTTCAAAAAAAAAAAAAAAAAAGAAGTTCTATTCAATCAATTGTGGTCAGTCAGGGGATGAGGAGAAGGATGCAAAGTGGAAGGCTGAGTGTGGAGCAGCTTTCTATGCTGTGACAAGTGCTTGGACCTCAGGGAATAGGTCAGTCTGGAGTCAAGTATTTGAATCAGAAGTACATAGTTACCAGGGAAAGTAAATAGAGAAGAGAAATTCTCAATGACTACACTTAAGGGACTTCTGTATTTAGAATCTGGAATTTGGATGAGTATCCAGCCAAGCAGACTCAAAAGGAGTGGCTGGCAAGGTAGGAAGAAAATGGAGAGAATGTGCCTGATGCAAGTAAGTATTTGAAGAATGAAGAGTGTCCATCTGCATTGAAGTCACTGTGAGACCGAAGAAAATGAGGACAGATACTCATCCTTCCTATTTGGTGCCCTTTACAGGAAACAGTTTACTGAAATGATAAAGACAAAAAACCTACCTAGAGCTGACCCAAGAGAGAATGAAGCAAGGACTCTGGGGCTGACGTAAAAGGACTCTCTTAAAAATGGGGCAGGAAGAAACGGAGCTGTTGAAGGAGAGGTACATGGGGTGAAAGAATTATTTTTCCTGAGATGGGAGATATTATATGTGTAAACAGACGGGATTGGACAGATGGCAACCGTGATGGGAGAACATTCCAGGAAGAGCAACCAGGTGCACTGGTCACAGGGACAGCGGAAGCTGAGTGCAGACTGGGGAGTAGGAGCCACACTGCCTGTGACCCCATCCTGTTTGCAGTCTCAGGCTCTGAACTCTAAATAATATTGACAGCATTTGCATCATTACTATTGAGATGGTAATAGAACATAACCCACATTTACTCCTCTAAAGTCCCATTGCATTTGAGGAGCTGATAGTAGAATCCAGTAGAGCCTGAAGTCTAGAAGCAATTCCAGTTCATCTCAGAGTCAGTTGTGCCCATAACCAGCCATGAGAGTTATAAGCTGGTAAGTATTTAACTGCCAACTTTCTGGGGAAAAGAAAACATCCTGATTTATAGTGATTGCCCATTACGGTAGTGTAAATACTATTGCCATGTCCAGTTTCAAGCTGTCAACTGTTCCGACAACCAGTTTGCAAAATTCCTGAGTGTTTAATAAGCAGCTTTCACAGGTCCATAGGAGTTGGCTCCAGCACACCACTGGCAGTTCTAATTTTAAAGTCACAATTCTTCTATTGTCTGTAAACTCTTTGAAGACAGGAAATGTACCTGGTCCATCCTTCTACCCTTTAAGCTTTTACAGCTACACACTAAATGTTTGGTGAAAGAAGGAAGGACAGATGCTCTGATGGTATCTGGGATAAATGACATCTGTGAGCCACTCTGCTTAAAGCATCCTTTCTCAGTCTACATATTTCTTTTTCTCACCTGTCTTACCCTAACATCATGGGTTACCAGGGTCCCCATACTGATTCTAGCCAAGTAGGTCCTCCCACAGTTATCTTTTATCTCTATACTGTTTTTTAAATTTTACTCATCATAGTCTGTCATTTCATGCTATTTATTTCTTTACCTATCCACCCTACCAGACTATAATCCCCAAACAGGGCAGGGTCTGTGTTCATTTTATTCCCAGTACACACTAGCACTCAGAATTATACCTGGCCTATAATACACAATTAATAAATATATTTGGAATAAACAAGCATTTTTAAATGATTTATTAGTAAAAAGCAATGTATTTAACAGAAACGTTTAATCCTATTGGTAAATTATCTTAAAATCTGTAATGCCATTATAGTTTACATCACATTTTTCTTATTTATTAAGGAAGAAACTTGGTGTTGTTGAAATGTTCACCAACTTTGTTCTCTACACTTAATTGTAACTGTCATTTTGAAACTGTGTAAAAGTGCACTACACAATTTTATACCCTACAGTATTACCCATGTTCTCTGTTTTTATTATCTAAATTCACATATCCATATAAACAGTCACACAGTATTAAAGGCAGAGGGAAATACTGGTAGATGAAGGCAAAGACACTCATTCTACTAGTAATCCTGAGGGAGTGTGAGTTTCCATATGCAAATAAAATGCCCAAGACTCTTTTCTGGATACAGCTACAGAGACCTCCAGTGTAGCACCACACAGCCTTGCCTACCTGTAATTATGCTCTTTGCTCCTGTTGCTTGCTGTGCTCAGAATATCATCCTCTCTGATCAAAATTCCACTCCTCAGCAAAACTCATCTCTACTACCCTATTCCGGGGTGAAATGTTTCTTACTTTCACATGTCACTCATTAATAAAAGTATTTACTGAGAAATGACTATGTTGCTGGCACTAAACAATAACAAGGCATACAGAGGTAAGTAAGAGACAGCCCTGCCCCAGAAGCTGATTGTGTGGATGGGGATCAGACGAGTGGGTCATGGGCTCCACAGGAGGGTCAAATGGGGGCTCTAATTACGTCTAAGCAGCCAGGGAATGAGTTTTAGGGGAAAAAAAATGGCACTCCTGAGTCATATCTTCTCTGGGTGTGTTTTATTCTTCATTCAAGTCTTACAGAGTATTCAGTATGTTGGTCTGTCACCCAAGCTGGAGTGCAATAGTGCAATCATAGCTCACTGTAACCTTAAACTTCTGGCCTTATCTGATCCTCCTGGCGTGGCCTCTCAAGTAGCTGAGACCACTGGCCCCCAGCACTATGCCTGGCTAATGTTTTAAAAGAATTTTTTGTAGAGATAGGGTCTCACCCTGTGCTGAGGCTGGTCTCAAACTCCCTGCCTCAAACGATCCTCTGGCCTAGGCTTCCCAAAATACTAGAATTACAGGTATGAACCATCATGGTTGGATAGTATATTTTTTATAATTATCAATATTTTTATTTATATATATGATTTTATTAACACATCAACTTTATTTCTCATGCACACTAATTGATTATTTAGTAAATGCCTGATCAGCTGACTTAGGGATCCGGACTCCTGTATCACGGTTGCTCCAAATGCCCCGTTGCTCATCGGAGTCTGGCAGGGAATTGAGGGCAGAGGGATATTCATCAGAAAATCCCAGAGACACCTGCAGGTGCCACCTGATATACCAAATCGATTCAAATGACCAGATGTCGGCACTCTGTCTCTGTTAATTTATACCTAGCTCTGAACTGCGAGCTCAATAATGCTATTAATTTCTGGTGTGATTGTGATTTACCTCAAAATATGTTTATCTGTGATACTGCAACATTCTTTTTCTCTGGGAAAAAAAGTTCAAAAAGTTTCATAACATACATTTCAATATTGTTCCGTTAGCATCTAAGGCACACATCTGGGAAATTATTCTTACTGGCATTACATGCAGGGGAGGGAGACATGCAAAGAGGCCCTTCTTCCTTCAGTGAAACGTGCGGACTTGGTCCAGAGCTGCCTATGTGTTGTCGGATTTGGCTGTTGAACATATGCTCTCTATCTCCTAGTTCATAAACACTAATTCAACATCTTGAAGTGAGATTTTCTTTTTATAGAATGTTGTGGAAATGTGGCATTTTTGAAGCATTCATTCAAGAAAACAGCTAGCTACAAATTTCATGGGCAATAGCATGTATTTCTCAATTTTTGGCTTTAAAAAGCAAATGCATTTGGGTTACCATGCCCCTTGGGCAGAAATTATTTCCAAGTACACTTTCCTACAATAGTGAAGGCCAGTGATAGTTGAAGAACTTATATTTTCTTAAAAAATTGTATAAATTGAGAATGAGCATAACCTCTAAAAACTGAAAAACCATGTAATTGATTATCTTGTAAGTAAGTTACATCAAGTCAATTTATCAACAAAGTAAGAATTGTGCATTGTGAAGTGGCTGTGTCTAACGTAGATATATGAGGAGGGGAAGATCACCTTGTGTAATTAAAATAATACCAGGAAATCATTTGTAGCATAACCTTCATTTGGAGTATAAATAGCACAGGTACAATGCACCAATTCCAAGCTTTTTGGTGGAATGATGATGGATAAGATGCATATGATACTTTCCATGGAATAATATCATCATTGAGGAGAGTTAGTTTGCTGTAATTATTTTCTTAATTTATCCTAATTCTCCAGTGAATGAATCTTAGTTTGAGGATGCCCATTGATAAAGAGAATACTCTATATTCTTGATAACCAATAGAAAGATTAAGATTAGATTAAAATTGAGAGGAGGTCACAGTGTCCAAATATAGACTTCGTGTTTGATTGTGCAAGACAGAGTTGTGAGGGCAAGAGAAAGTAAGACATCCCAACACTGAAATTTGACTTAGGCCTCTGAAAGAATTCCCTTACCTACTGGGTAAATGCTTTTAGATAATTCCTGTAAGTAAAAATAGTTCAGAGTATTTTATTTCATTTAATTACTTTTGAATGTTTATTCTATTTTACCTTTTATTTTGAATTATGATAGTTTTTAACCGCTGATATAATGAATTATCATAAACTTAGTGGTTCAAAACCATAGATATTTACTATTTAAAGTTATGCTCATCAGGAGACTAAAATAGTTCTCACCGGGCTGTAATCAAGGTGCTGGCAGGGCCACATTCCTTTTCTTGGCTCCAGAGGAAAATCTATGTCTTCGTCATTTCTAAATTCTAGAGGCTGCCTGCATTCCTTGGCTTGTGGCCACTGTCATCCATCTTCAAAGTCTTTAACAGAGTGTTGAGTACTTCTCACATCACATTAATCTGACCTCCTTTTTTGCCCCACTCTTCCCCTTTTTTTTTTTTTTCGAGTCTCACTCTGTCACCCTGGGTAGAGTGCTCAGGCATCATAGCTCACAGCAATGTCAAATCTTGGGCTCAAGCCATTCCCTTGCCTCACCTCCCTACTAGCTGGGACTACAGGTGCTCACCACAACACCCGGCTATTTTTTTTTTCTTTTCTATTTTTAGTAGAGATGGGAATCTCACTTTTGCTCAGACTGGTCTCAAACTCTTAAGTTCTGGCAATCTGCTTGTCTCAGCCTCCCAGAATGCTAGGAATACAGGCATGAGACAATGCACTCCTCCCACTCTTTTGCTTTTAAGAACTTTTGCCATTACACTGGGCCCACGTGCATAATCTGAGATCAGCTTATGGCCAACCCTACTTCCATCCACCACCTTAAATTCTGTTGTTGTGTGGTGGTCTCACATATTCACAGGTTACAGGAATTAGTGCTCAGACATCTTTGAGAGGCCATTATTTTGCCAAACACAAAGATTAAATTATGCACAAAGTTAAATAAACTGAATTAAATCTACCTATCAAGGAACTGATGAGCCCTTGTCACCCTTGTGTCTGATATATGAGGGCATGCATTAGTTGGAGACTAGAGTATGCATTCAATTTTAGTTTAAATCCCTAACTAGAGTACCTTATCACAGAACACTTAGTAATTAATAATATTCTTCTGGACTCTGAGAAGATGAACAGAGCAATGGGCATAAGCCTTGGAGAAGAGCAATCTCACCTGATCCACAGGCTGCTCTTCTTGAAGATGACTTGCTTCCCCTCATTTGATACACTTTAACGTGTAGAGTGATAGAATTTGGAAAAATTAATTCTAGTGAATTCCACCTTTTTTTCTTTTTGGTATTCTAGGCCATTCTGACTTACTTTTAGTCTCCAAATTATGCTTAACATATTTAGCTAAAACCTTGCTGTCCCATTATCTTCATCAGTACAAAGGTAAACATATGACCAACATATCTATTGATAGCTGTCCGTATTTCTATGTATTCAAATATGCCTAGCTTTGGCATACAAAAATACATATCCTAGACAATATTTCTACAAAATTCATGAACAAAAGCTGTTATAAAATGTTAGAATAGAAAAGTAAGGAGACCGCAAATAATTAAAATATTTTTTCCAAAGCCTCTTTCTGCTACACTGGCCCGGTTTGAAGTTGCAGACTCAGAACATTTTTTTTTTTTAGCTTTTTAGAGGTATAATTGACCAATACAAATTGTATATATTCGAGGAGTACAACATACTAATTTGATATTATCCATGTACTGCATATTATGAAATGATTTCCACAATCCAAAGAATCAACCATCTAGCTCTGCACATGGTACCCATTACGTGTGCACGTGTCAGGAATACTTCAGATCTACTTTCTTAGCAAATTTTAAGTATACAATATGGTATTATTAACTACAGCCACCATGCAGTATGTGTGATCCCCAGAACTTATTCATCTTATAATTGAATATCTATATACCTTGTGACTAACATCTCCCCTTTTTTCTCACCCTAGAAACTGCTCTCCACTTCTAGGAATGAAGTTATTAGATTCCAGGAATAAGTGAGACCATGCAGTATTTGTCTTTGAAGATTGAGGGCCTATTAATTGGGGAAGGTCTTTACATTCTTACAGTCAGCCTTGGCTTCTTTAACACCATATTTTAGACAACTCAATTAAAGTCACAAAGTTATTGTAAGAAGGTAGCATGCCTTTTTATTTCTTCAAGTGTTTATAAGAATATTTATTACTTTACAGATATTTATATTATAATTTGAATTACATGTACTCAATCTTAAAGAAGATGAAAAACTAATATTAATGTTGCTTTAGTGGTATTTAAATGTGATATTTCCAATATCCTCTCCATATGGTTTGTGGACTACATACAATGTTTCCCAAGGCTAAATTAAAACAACGACAACAATAGATACCAAAAAAAGCCATAATTTTATGGCATTTTTGTAGCTAAACAATATGGAAAACATGTAAGGAAATCATATTTATTAAGCAGTCCATGTGACCCAGATAGTTCATTTTATTTAAGGCCAGCAATCATCCAGAGACATGCTGGTTTCCATATTATAGATCAAGAAAATAAGTCAGGATTAAGCAACTAGCCCGATTCAGACAGTTGGTAAGCACATGAAGTCTTTGACTCCAAGCCTGGATTCTAGTCACTGTGCTATTCTCCTTTAAACCCTGTTTATCAAACTGATTGTACAGCCAGGCAAGGTGGCTCATGCCTGTAATCCTACCACTCTGGGAGGCTATGAAGCACATGGATTGCTTGAGTTCAAGAGTTTGAGACCAACCTGAGCAAGAGTGAGACACTGTCTCTAAAAATAGAAAAACTGAGGCAAGACGATCGCTTGAGCCCTAGAGCTTGAGGTTGCTGTGAGCTGTGACACCCTGGCACTCTACTCAGGGTGCCATGCACTCCACTCTGTCTCCAATAAAACCAAACCAAAACAAACAGTGCTAGCTGGTGACGCTACCTGGTATGTACGAAGCCTATAGTCAGACTTAAATCAAAATTTCCCTGTGGATTTTTAAGCCTGTAAGTAGCACTCCATTTAACCTGGTGATGCATGATTAGAAAGCCCTGCATGCTGGCAGCAGTGAGATTTCCATTCCTCTGCTCTCTACTGATTCAAAATGTTACATGGATTTATATAGTGGCAGTGACTGAATTATATGTGTGTGCCAGGGAGAGTCCAAAGAATATAATAAAATATAGTCTTAGGAAAAAACCTATGTCCTTGCAAAGTTCCATGTTAGAAGTGTTTAAAAATAATTATTTTACCTCCCTTCAGCCCTATTCTGCTAAAAAATAAAAAAAAATACAAGTGGAACAAATCTACCATTTTTATTTGGCCCAAATTTATCCAGTGACCATTTCCACTCAACAAAATGTCTAACATTGAGATGGGAAGGTTATAGTCAGCCTATGACTGCTTGGACTTTTATATGCTAACCAAATAAACAATTTCTCTCATATGATATTATTTCCATTCTACTAAGGCTTTAAAGTCTTCCTGCTTCTGATTATCTCATTTTATTGAGCAAGTGCTTATTCCTTTTCCTGAGAAAAGAATTCTTTTTCCACTTCAATAGTCTTCTACAGTCTTTCATAGTGACTTACAGTCTAACATCTGGTATTTCTACAGAAAACACCAGAAAACCCCTGAATCATAGTGGGAAGAATAAACTAAAATATTGAGTGGTGTATAAATGATATACTTCACAGAAAGGGGGGGATTTAAATCCTTTCCTGCTTGGTATAACTACTCTGCAGAGATCCCAAACAATGCTCACATTATTTTATATGTGTGGAACAGATCCTGTGTGCTATTAATGGCCTAACTGTTCTTTCATGGATGCCCATGTGTAATTTCTTTTTAGGGAAACTAAAAATGAGCTCCTAACAGACTTCCTCAGTCACGTGCTCCCATTGTGTGGATGCACTGCAAACGGGGGCAGATTGCTCAGACTTGACCCATTTACCACTGTCAGATGGTTCTGATCAATGTCTCAGGCCTGTCAAAACCTTGCTATTAGGGGATTAAGGAAAAGAATACATTCCTCTTGGTTTTCCAGACCCTTTGCCTTTCTTGAGACAAAATGGGTGAAGTTCTTTTAATTCCTTCTCTGAATTTATCCCTATAAATTTACATACTCTCATCCTATAAAATGTAGTTGAACTTGATACAGAAACTAGTCTGTAAAGGTCCAGAGAATTCCTATATTTTAACTTAACAGTTCCATTTTTAAATTAGAATAACTCAAAAGAACTATACTCTGTTCATACAGTACATTTCCTTGTCTAATAAAAACACCAGTCTCCCCCCGCCACCCAAGCCCATGTGTTTCAGCCGTCTGCACATACAGAGACCACCAGGCTAGCATCAAGGGTCCAGCCCCCTGAGTTCTGCTGTTCATAGAGCTTTCCTCCATCCTTCCTTCAGGTCACTCCCCTCCTCCTCAGAGGCCTTCTTAGCTGCTCTTCTGTTCTCCTTCTCAGCCACTGCAGCCAGCCTCCTCTCCCATCTCTGGAGGTGATTTATTCCTCTGTCTGCATGGTGCATAATCTCCCTGTGTGAGCCCATGGCCTCCTTTGCAGATGGTGTTCCTGGTGTTGAACCTGTAGCTTCTCAGGGTGGAGGAAAGTGGTATCAACGATGCCCCTGGAAACTCACACTGCAGCCCAGGCTCCAGCCCAAACTTGCAGGGTCCAACCTCTGGCCCACTTCACAAGAAATGATCATCCACTCCCTGAGCAAATCCATTCTGAGACTTGGAGCGTCTGTATGGGGCTTTAATACTTTCCACCTTTCTACTGACAAATGTAACAAACTGCTGCTATTTCCAGACAACACAAAATTCTTTTTATCAAAATTATGCCTGTGCGTGATCATAGGACAAAATTCACAAAAGTGATAAGAATTTATAATTATTGAGAATTTAGTGCTTGGCTTCCAGTATGATATTGAGCTCAAGCACTTTATAAAAATGTCTTTACATTTCCACCATGGCTGGCCTTCTGCAGATGGAGGGTTATTTCCATTTCTAGTCAACATCTGACAATCTCAAAACCTCTCTTACTTCACACCTTCTTTTATTTTCCCTTTCTTTCTACTGTAAAATTGCCAAGGGCTGGGGATTGTAGGTACAGCAGCGATATCTTGTCTCCAGGCTTTCCCTGGATGCTTCATTCCCTCAGGGACTCTTTGCTGTCTCTCTTCGTTTCACTAAAATTCCACACGTCCCAGCTGCTTGGTGCCCCTTGCCCAGCTTGGTCCTCTGGGTTATTCATTTTTCCAGACTAAGGAAAATTGCCCAGTTGTCCATACTGTTTTGACTGGAACCTGGGTGGTCTAGAGAAATTCTTTGCCTGTTGTTAAATTAATTCCTGCAGAGAGTTTGCTAGCAAAGAGGTTTGAATGGCTATAAGAGAGAGTGAGGCACAGGGTAAAAGGTAACCACACTAAGCAACTGTGTGACAAGGTGGCGTTTGTGTATGAGGCTGCTAAACTTTGGCAAAGCTGGACCTCCAACCATAATTTTTTATTCTATGTAACATGAGTTCTGGTTCTATCAATATACATATTTTTTGAGATTTCTCTTTAAGATGTAGGCCTCCAGAAAAGGAATTCTAAGTAAAATATCCTGCCGTTAGGAATTTTGATTTTGGTTTTGATCCCAAAACATAAGCAGGAAGACGGTTTGCGAATGTTTGTACTTCCTCTGCCTTGAAGTATGTTTTCTAAAATAACTCATGTTAAGTTTTCTTTTTAAGATGGTATTAAGTATTTGAATCAGTCACAAATCAATATTTTCTATTTCTGATGCCTAAGAAATAGAGCTCTGCTAATAATTGCTACCTTTGTGGTTATGTAAAATTTCAATTCAAAGATTATGGTAACAATTATAAGTTGTACAATTATAAGTTTTTCAAAGTAAGCCTTGATGAAATTTTTCCACATATACTCTGATTTTTCTGATGAATTATTTAATTTTTTCAATGTATTTTAGAATTGGAAGGAGTAAAGAATAGTTATAATAACATATGTACAAGCAATGTAGTGATATCAATGATTCTAATTTAGGTGATTCTAATTACTACTACTACTATTGCTATTATTAGTTATTCTAATTACTACTATTACTATTACTTGGGGAGAAACTGAAAGATTTTGTAACATTTATGTTCTTTTATATAATTAACCCTTGCCTTTATATATAATTTTATAGTTTACCAGCTTTTCATACAATTATTTGACACTCCTAACGCATTTATGAGATAAATGGGGTACACATTTTTGTTATCATTTTACAAATGAGGATATTAACCCTAGACAGTCTAGATAGCTTTGCAGTGTATGTCATGCCTACTAGCAGCATTCATTAATTCAGCAAATTGTCACCCACTATGTTCCTATCACTTTTCTAAACAATGGGAGTATGGCAATGAGCAAGAGAGAAAATAGCTCTAAACCTACGTCTCCTAATTTTTATTCAGATGCTTTATCAGCTAAACCCCATGGGCTGATTACCCTCACAAAGTAATTTTTTAAAAAGACTTTATAATTTTCAAATTTAACCCCAGGGTTTATCACTTTTATAGAGAATAACTAAAAGAAAAGAAAGGAAAAGAAAAACATAATAATGATGAATATTTTAGTCTACTCTAACTAGCTAGGTATAGCCTAATATCACATCAGAAGATAAGATTCCAGGGAATATTTTGAATTACTTAAAAACCACTACGTGAGACTTTACCTCTTTTATGTTTACATGGATGGAACTGGAAAATATTCTTCTTAGTAAAGTATCTCAGGAATGGAAAAATAATATCCAATGTATTCACTACTACTATAAAACCAATTTATAGTCACTCACACTTTCATATGAGAGATGAATCACAACTATAGCCCAGGATGAAGGAGGGAAGGGGAGGGGGATGGGAGTGGAGCGGGGAGGTTCGTAGAGGGAGGGTTAATGGTGGGACCACAGCTATGGAGCATATTGCAAGGGTACAAGTCAAATCTATCAAGTATTGAACACAAATGTCTTAACACTGTGATTAAGTAAACGAAGTGAAAGCTAAGTTAATTAGTAGGATGTAAGCGCTCCAATTTGTACAAATAATTAACACATTGAATCCCACAAGGCATAAATGTATTCATGATCTATGAATATATGACTTAATAAAAAAAAAAAAACCCACTACAGCAGTGTCTATTGGCAGGAAGTTGACAAGTCACTTCCAACCCCAGTGAACTACTTCACCAAGGGTGTGGTGTCCCTTTCAGATGCTATGTGTTTCTGTTTTATGTTGCTGAAATGTCAACAGCATAAATGGTGTGACAACTGCTGAAGGTGGAGACTGCTCAGGCAGCCCGAAACACTGCTCCAGGTTCCCACTCACTTCTTTAAACTTTTAGGATAAAACTTTTTAAACTTTTTAGAAAAAAAATTTTTCAGTCATCATATCCAAAGGTGATCATTGTTGTTTATTTCAACCGGTAATTGGTACCAAAGCTAAACAATTATTTGAGTTTTAGATACATCATTAGCAGAGTGACCATATAATTTATTACCCAAACTGGCATACTTGATTATGAGATCTATCAATGGTTATGTTTGTACAAGAGTCATAAACTGGGGACTCTCACAGGCCAATCAGGACTAATGGTCACCTACTTGTGGAGACAGTTGCTTGGTAGATAAATCACTAGAGTACATTATCTTAGTTATTTTTAAATGTATCAGTCTATTAGTTATCTGAAAGTCTTCCCATTTTTTAGGGACTATTGAATACACTACCTTACTCTTCCAGTGAAACAAGAAATTGCCAGACTGAATCAATTATTTGACTGCATGAAAAAGAAAATCCAAATCAAATTTGCTTATTTAGTTAATGGACTTTAGTGTCCTTTTCTAAAAGTTCCAGAGGTAGAGCTGGCCCAGGTAGGGACTTTATCCAGTGGCCCTACAGTGACACTGCCCGGGTCCTGCCCCCAGGGCAGAGTCCTTTAAGACCTATGGAACTGGCTGTGATCAACTGGGGAAAATGTCAGTAAAACCTGCGAGAGATAAAGAGACAGGACATGCAGAATAGAGTATTGAGAGGTGGGAACTTAGGGGACCACCGCTAGCGTGTGGGGCTTCAGAGAGTGGCCCTGAGTGCTTGTTCCATCCAGCTTTTATTGAAGGCTATTTTCTCACTTAGCCGAGAGGGTAAGCTGAGGAAGGGAGTAAAAACATCAGCAGTTTCTATGAGTAAGCATGTTAGTTCTTACTCTTTCTATAATCGTTAACCTTAAGGATCTGGGCAACCTTGAGAAATCTGAAACCTGAGACTTGCACGGGGGCAAGCTCCTGTCTGTGGTCATGTACTCAGAGCCCTTGGGGAAGGTCAGATCCCTCTAGTTCTCAGTGAAGCAAATGTGGGGGCATCAGGCTCCTCGGAAGAATGGGTGGAAAAGAGAAATTTTCACCTTATCTCCACCCTGAGTTTCTCCCCTCTGTGGTTAGGGTACAAGCCCTCCTGCCCTCAAGCTGTTTCCTTGATCTCTGTACTGGCCATTCTACAAATCCCCATAAGGGGTATTTGCTTTGACTGTTGACCGGGCACTGGATGGCCTGGTTAAAGTTCCTTCCCAGGCCTTGCACGTAGCTTCTCCAATGGCCATTGACCTTCCAAGTGCTTACAGACCCAGCAGGGGTGTTTGCAAGCTGTATCCCTTACAGGCCAGGCTTCTGGTAAATTCAGAAACTGCCAGACAGTAATTTAACTGTTAGTTTAAAACTAAGCTAGCTAAATTGTTTATATTCCACCTTGCTCAGCTTATTTCTCTGTTTTTACCCTTTTCTGGGGGTGTTTTCCCTTGCCAAGAATGGGGTCTATAGTCTCCACTAGCTTTGTTCTCTCTCCACATTACACTTTTTGGAGGAAGCTTCACACAGGCAATTGCATTTCATGATCACCAGATGGCTTCCACAGTCTCCCAGCTCGGCACGTTCCTGTGGTAGCATCAAGCAGAAAAGAACGTCATTGCCTTAGCAGAAAAAGTTACTATATATTTTGTATTTCACTGGCTGAATTTGCAGGACCATTTTTGAACCATTATCTGCAGGAGGATAGAATTTGCTGATTGGCTTGATGGATGTCATATACTTCATCTTTGAAATTATAGATGGGACAGCTTCTCTGGAATCCAAAGGGAAATAGAGAACTGCTGGGAAGAAATGGCCAGGAAGTGGGGGTGGCGATGAGGTAGATATGGGGGTTGAGAGGGCGACAAAAACAACTGCAACCCAGACATGTAGAAACCTCTCCAAGACATTAGAAGCAGGACTTGTGAGGAGGAGCAGATATTAGAGACAGAAACTGAAGCTGCATAAATAGATTCCTCAGAGGGTAAGTGAAGGGTTGGAATCTGGAATGACTCCTGTATTTCTAGTGTGGACGAATGACAGGGTGGGACCAGTCACAGAGATGGGACCTCCACAAAACAAGTGGTGATAGTGGAGGGGAAGCTGTATTTGAGACCAGTCGAGCCTGCATCGACCTTGGACTCTATAAATAGGCGGCTCTGTAGAGTCTGGTTTGCTTTTGGGGTTCTGTCAGAGTCTGGTGGTGGCTCACTCAGTATCCATTCTCCATTCTTCCCTCCACTGTCAAAGAAGAACTGTACCTGGTTAGAAATACAGATTTCCCAACCTCCATTACACTCATGGGACCAATAAGATGTGAAGAGAAGTTGCTGGATTGTGGACATGCTGTTTACGGGGCAGACCCTGCTAGCAGCTGTACTTTTTGGTTTGGCTCCGTTCTCCTTTTTGTTTCTTTTGAGCATCAGTCAAAAGATGCACATCTGACTATAAATTCAGAGCTCAAGGAGACACATTTGATATAAATTATTCGTATTGTTAACATAATGTTAACTTGTATTGAACATATGTACTTGAACAAGGCACATGATATTGATCTCGTGCAGTCTGAGGGATACAGACGGGAGTCTTTGCCAAGAAGGACTTAGGATAGAGGGAGGAGCAAAGGTAAAAGTAACATTTAGAATATTATGATAAAGGAATATGTTAAGGGATATGAAGAGAATAAACAAGGGTGGTTTCAAAGACAAGATAACATCACAGAGAGGTGTGTGCCACATGACATGGGGCTTTTAGGGTGAGTCAATTTTCACCTGGAAGTTGTACAGAAATAAAGGCAATCCAGAAAGAAGAAATAGCTTAATTAACGTATGAAGTTTTGGGGGACAATAATCATTATTGTGCTTTTTGGAAGATAAATTCTCATGTTTAGGAATTCAGAGTTATTGCACGCATTAGGAAATGAAGTCTATGAGTGTTTCAGATTTAGGACATAACCTTTGATATAATTAATAATGGTTAAACTCTTTTTATTTTACTGAACTGACTGGTTTTTTTGGCCTGTGTGACCATATCCTGGAACTATTTTAGCATCATCTGGGCACATTGTGATTTGCTATTGTTGTTGTTTTAACTCACAGATGATCACAAGCACAACTCTGAGCTTGTACAGCCAGTAAGATTAGATTGCTCTAATTTGTTTTAATGCTTGTCTGTGCCCTTATTTCTCAATTTGTAAAATAGGAACACGGTGTTTTTCAGTTACGTGTGGTAAATGAATTTGTGCAACAGCTAGCTTTGAGATTTTACAATACATTTTATTTTTATTTTTATTTTTGATAGGCAATAAGAATTATTTATTTATTTATTTATTTATTTATTTATTGCAAGGTGAATGAATGTATCAGTGAACGAACACAGTCCCCTCCGGGGCAAAGTGAATGAATGCATCAATGAATGGACACAGTCCATTCATGGAATTGAGGCCCAGGAAATTCACATGAAACTGACCTAGGCAGAGATTTTTAC